>WNWK01005091.1:0-127219 GCA_009830355.1 Cherax destructor | reverse complement strand
GGGTATCTTGTTACTGAAGGTTTACGATCTTGCACGCAATGTGTGTGTGCCTAGGATCATTATTATTGCTGGATCACATTATTGAGGGATTTAGTTGTAGGTTTAGGTGTGTCATTGTATGCTTTTGAACCCTTTTGGGGTTTTCTATGTTTTGTTTTAGTTAGGTTATTTTGTGTTTTTTGTGTGTACATATTGGATAGTATTATATATGCTTGTTGTAATATGTGTATATTGCTTATGTGTCAAACCTAAGACTACTGGATGCCCTTATGTTAATTTCAATTTTCTTTAGTTTTCTTCCTTGGCTTTGTCCTGGGTGTTATTGGACTTGTGTGTGTAATAAACGGGGGGGGGGTTGCTTTACAGTTCTTTATAGGGTCTGTAATCACTGTTTTGTTTTGTTACTTTCATTGGGAGGGCTTAGGATCCTTTTATTTTGTGAGATGGAGTTTTGAAAATTGTTTTTGTATCATATAGCATGGTATGTGCTACTCAATACGGTGATATGTGCCCTATATGTATTGTACAAGCGATTTTATCAGTATTAAATGTTATTGTATGTTGGAGCCTTCATTTGAGAATATTGAAGTTTTAGGGGTACTTATTGGGATTAGAGTGTTCATAGTGTTTTATATTTTGTCTACACATTATAGGAATTTTCCATTTTATATGATTTCTATGTACAGTGCGAGAACACCTTAGTTCAGTTTTGTTGTTTCTTTAGATGAAGTGTTTCTATGGGTTTAATTCTGGATCCATAAAATTTATAAAGTACCAAAAACGAAGTGTTATATGTGGAGGGGAGTGAGGCCTAAGTGGGGATGGTAAAATATAGTTATTGATAGGACTCGTGTGCAGGTTAATGTATGTACTTTTATAGTGCACGTGAAGTATTTGTGTAATGCCAAGAGCATGAATAGGCTAAATGTGAAATTTTGGGGTTTTCGAATTTTGTATATTATTATATACTTCTATATGTAATATTTAATGTATTGTAATGTGTTTTTAAATAAAATATAAAAAAAAACTTCAGTGTGCCCCGTCAGTCTGTGAAGATGCCTTCAACTGCTGCACCTCTGCTCTGACTTCAACCAAAGAAGTCTTAATTGCCATACCTTTCCTTTAGAAATATCAATGCTAAACATCTTCCATGGAAACTAAGGGACTGATAACTTTAACAATGTCGCTACTGTCTTCTGATACTCTCGAATGTTACGATGCACATGTGTCTTATTCATCACCAACTTGTGAATATTACATTACAAATGTCATGATAAGATTATCATGGCTAGAGAGGCAGGACTGAGCCACCAGACATGGAGAGAGATGTGTGAGAACTTGTGTGGTCTGGTGGTGATGATGTGGTGGTGGATGATGATGGTGGTGATGGTGTTGTGGTGGTGGGTGTGGTGGTGGTGATAGTGTGGTGGAGGTGGTGTGGCGGTGGTAGTGGTCGTGGTGTGGTGGTGGTCGTGATGTGGTGGTAATGGTGTGGTGGTGGTGGTATAGTGGTGATCGTGGTGGTGGAAATGGTGTGTGGTGGTCGTGGTAGTAATGGTGGTGTGGTGGTGGTCGTGGTAATGGTGGTGTGGTAGTGATGGTGGTAGTTGTGGTGGTGTGGTAATGGTAGTTGTGTGGTAGTGATGGTGGTGTTGTATGGTGGGTGATGATGGTTGTGTGGTGGTGATGATGTGGTGGTGATGGTGTGGTGGTGGGATGGTGGTTTTGATGGTGTGGTAGTACGTGTGGTGGTGTGATGGTGGTGTGGCGGTGGCGGTGGTGGTGTATCATGTGCATCAACCACAAAGTACTGACGTACTTTCCTCCACATATTAGTGTCCTTACTTCCCTGTACTTACCTGAGTGACAAGTGTAGTGTACGTCACTTGCTCGTAATACAGTAGAGTGGAACCTTTTTTCTGACAATGTATATAATTATTGGTGGTAGTTTAACGCTATTTCGTAGTGAGACTTGTGATTAAGAGAAGTGAATTCTATGTTACCTGCTCGCATAATATTAAGTAGTAGCAACATAACTCATCCTCTGACTACGAGTCATAATGACGAAAATTTGATTCTCTCTTGTTTACACTCAGCTTCCGAGTTGCCAGATAATGCAGTACTATTTTTTTTTATTTATTTGTAATTAAATGTACGTTTTTTTATATTTTGGTGTAATCTAACCTAGCACTAAACCAAGCTAGCCTTACAGAACTTTGTTTAAAGAAAACAAGCTTTAAGTAGTTGATTTTGGAGAATTTGTAAGCTTCAGAAACTTTAAGAAGCTGATATTTGGGAACTTTTCAAGAAAATTAATGAAGTTAGATTGTTTTAGTTAATACTAAAGAATTTTCTAGGGAGCTAGAGAGCTTATGAAGAGTTTACAATCACTCGACTCCAGCTGCTGGTCCCATTTTCCGGTCAATGCGCCGTTTTCATTCAATAGTAGTCGGGTGTTAACACGATACAAAGTCAGTGCTATGAAAGAGTTATACCACACTAATGTCATTAGCGTATATATACAAATGCAGCTCGAAATTTACATATAACTAAACGTGCTGTACATATAGGAGACAGACAGGTATTGCTGCCGGGTCACCATCTGGAAAAGACCCGGGCCGGGTCAAGACCGGCGAACCTACTACATCCAGGTATTGCTCATTATAGCTCTCTGTTAGTGAGCATACTAGTTACCGTATTTTCCGGCTTATTAGATGTATTTTTTCCCTAAAATGTCTCCAAAAAAACCCTGCGTCCTATAAACTGAAGTTCAATGACGGGAGCTATAAATTTGGGGTGTGGGTTGGGCTGTGCTCTCCCTGTTACGTCCGATGCCGAGCCATTGAAACTAAAACAAGTCTTATAAGCCGCGTCTTATAAGCCGCGAAATACGGTAACTAAGTCTGTTGTTTTCTTATGTTTCACAGTTAGGGAGGAAGGGAGAGGGTGGCGTTGAGAAGTTACCTCACTTCTAGGTACCTATGTATCACCAGTTCCACTCGCGCCTCTAGCTAGCTAACACCCTAACTAGAGGTGCTTGTCTGTGCGTGTGTATTGTCACTGTTGTAATTCACTACATTCTGACTGACTATTCACAAATCTGTTTAATGGAAGCACGACTTTTATTCATTGCTGCATATAGTGTTTATACATTTTGATGTTAGGAATATATTTTAAACTACAAGGTATCATTTGTGCTTCAACTCAGCGATAAGGATTACATATAGTGTAAGTGCAGTTCAGCTTTATTTGTGTCACAGCTAAACAGATGAGCTACGCGTGCACAACAATAGCCGTTATGTCTGTTTGTTAGTACAACAGATGTGTGACTGTGACGTTAGAATAAAATGTTATTTACGTGACTGTGTATTGAACCGACAGCTTGGCGATTCCCCTGTCGCTGACGCGCCGTAAGTCTTTATTTGTTTTATGCTTTAGTGCATTTGTTGACTTTGTTATAATTACTTAAAGTTTGCTAACAAAGAATAATTTAGCATAATATGAACCTAACGACAGTAACATAAATTGAGAATATGAATATTGCTTTTGTTTGAGAATACTGCTGTTGTTGAATGGAAGAGGTTCAGTGCTGACAGACATAGTGTTAGCTTTTGTGGTGAAGAAACTAGTTATTACGGCAATACTTCCACCGTCATCAGAATCATAACCACGACAATAACATTCACCATCTACTCCCACTACCTCAATAACTCCACACCAGCACTACAACCACTACCGCCCAATCATCACCACACTGTCACTGCTACCTCACTATCATTCCACAATTGTCACTAGCATCACCATTATTTCTATGACAACCATCGTCACTCCCTCCGCACCCACCATTACTATTACCCAACTACCAGCAAAACCTCCACCACTGCCACACCATCATTACATCACCACCATATACACATAACCCAAACTTGGAAGACAAACTCATGACGTTTCGGTCCGATTTGGATCATAAATCGTGACACGGAGAATCGAGAAAGGAAGGGAGTGAGAATATATGCGATAGGAGGACGGGGGACGGGAGATGTCGAATTGGAGGAGGGAGTAGTAATGAATTAGTAGTAGTCGTAGTAGTTAGTGGTAGTTACGGCCAGCAGTAGTAGAAGAAATGAAATTGTGGTAAAGGTGGCAATAACAAAGTGGTAATAGTAGTAATACCAATGAAAATGGGGGACACAAAGAGGAGTGTAAGCTTAAAAATAGTAGCAATAGTAGTGGAGGTAGTCTAGAGAACGAGAGAACAAAGGAACACTGCAAGAGAGCTAATAATACAACATTACCACCAGCACCACACTACCACTACCACCATACTATCACCACCAAACCAAAACCACTATTACCCTACCACTACAAACAAACCAACACAGGTACCACCCTACCATCACATCCATAACCACAACAATAGCACCAACGACAACAAACACTTTTAAAAGGACCCTCCTGGCTTCTATCCCGCAGGCAAGTGCAGCCAGAGACGCATTATACTATAAACTTGCTTCACCAACCTTCGTTTTAATGGCATTTGCAGTGTAAACAGAGGCAGGTTCTGTGAATGGAGGGAGCAGAGGCAAATGTTGCGGTTCATTCACACTCTCTCTCTCTCCGTCAACACTGAGGCCGACCCAAGCTGCTGCTCCAACACCACCACAATACTCCACCACAACCACCACTACAAACCATACCACGGGTGGGGTTCGAACCCGCGGTCAGAGAGTCTTAAAACTTACGCGACGGTCTGGAGTTTTGAGACTCTGACCGCGGGTTCGAACCCCACCCTTGGTATGGTTTACAATATTTCATCTCAGCCACCACCACCCCCAACATTGCCACGTCCACAATACTTCATATCCACAACTACCACCATCACCACCACAATCTCAACCATCACCACCGCCTCCATCACCACAACCATCAAGACAATTACCATCACTTCCATCACCACCACCTCCACCATCACCACCACCTCCACCATCACCCCTACCACTACCACCCTAACTTCCTGAGAAACCCTCCACTCACTCTACCTGTTGCTTCTCTTGCAAGATGCATAGCTCCTGATAACGTAGGAAGAAGTGTTGAGAGATCAGTGATATATATTTTTTTTCGTTATGCTCAGATTAAATTTGGCACAGTTATGGGATAAACAAATTTTCTCTCGTTAATTAGGCAGAGGACAGCATTGCTTTTTTAAGTCATACTACTCATTTCAGCACACACACACACACACACACACACACACACAGGAGGCAGGACCCATACATAGTTTTAAGACGAGGTTTGATAAAGCTCATGGAGCAGAGAGACAGAGGACCTAGTAGCAATCACTGAAGAGGCTGGGCCAGGAGCTATGACTCGACCCCTGCACTCACAAATACGTGACTACAAATAGGTGAGTACACACACACACATGAACACACACATACGCACACAAATACACACACACACACAGGAGCTATGACTCGACCCCTGCAACCACAACTAGGTGAGTACACACACACACACACACACACACATACATACACACTAACCACAATATTCAACACATCCCTTGAAACTGGGCAGATACCTGAGGTATGGAAGAGGGCAAATGTAGTTCCCATTTTTAAGAAAGGCAACAGAAACGAGGCACTAAACTATACACCAGTGTCACTTACGTATAGTGTGCAAAGTCATGGAGAAGATTATCTGGAGGAAAATGGTGGAGCACCTAGAACGGAACAAGATTATAAACGACAACCAGCACGAATTCATGGAAGGCAAATCCTGTGTCACAAACCTTCTGGAGTTCTATGACAAAGTAACAGAAGTAAAACACGAGAGAGAGAGGTGGGTTGATTGCATTTTCTTGGACTGCAGGAAGGCCTTCGACATAGTTCCTCATAAGAGATTAGTGAAGAAGTTAGAGGATCAGCCGTGTATAACAGGAAGGGAACTGCAATGGATCAGAGAATACCTGTCAGGGAGGCAACAACGGGTCATGGTACGTGATGAGTTATCACTGTGGGCGCCTGTGACAAGCAGGGTCCCACAGGGTCAGTCCTAGGACCAGTGCTATTGTTGATATATGTGAATGACATGACGGAAGGGATAGACTCAGAAGTGTCTCAGTTCGCAGACGATGTGAAGTTAATGAGGAGAATTAAATCAGATGAGGATCAGGCAGGACTTCAAAGAGACCTGGACATGCTGGACACCTGGTCCAGCAACTGGCTTCTCGAATTTAACCCCGCCAAATGCAAAGTCATGAAGATCGGGGAAAGGCAAAGAAGACCGCAGACAGAATATAGGCAAAGACTGTCGTGTCGAATAAGGAAAACTTACGATTTTGACTTAAATATCAACGCTCTTCTTGCCGAATAAGGCAAGCGAAATCATTCTGAACCTAACGAAAAAAATGTATTTCATTGGGTTTGTTTATTATTAAATTATTGTAAACTTATTTAAAATATATTTAGTTGGATTAGGCTAAATTAAATTGCGCTTGTTATAATAAGGTTAAGTCTTATAAGGTTATTTTTGTTCAAAATTATTAATTTTTTCATTAACATAAATTAAAAAATATATCATTAAACTAAGAAGAGAAAATTTTAGAAAGGACTTAATTGTAAATGAGTTTTTGCTAATTGACCAATTGTATCTATTCGGCACGGTGCTATTATTTAATAAATGTATGGAAGAGGGTAAGGTACCTAGGGATTGGCAGAGAGCGTGTATTGTTCCTTTGTATAAAGGCAAAGGGGACAAAAGAGAGTGCAAAAATTATAGGGGAATAAGTCTGTTGAGTGTACCTGGTAAAGTGTATGGTAGAGTTATTATTGAAAGAATTAAGAGTAAAACAGAAAGCAGGATAGCAGATGAACAAGGGGGCTTTAGGAAAGGTAGGGGGTGTGTAGACCAAGTGTTTACAGTGAAACATATAGGTGAACAGTATTTGGATAAGGGTAAAGATGTTTTTGTGGCATTTATGGATTTGGAAAAGGCGTATGATAGGGTAGATAGGGGGCAATGTGGCAGATGTTGCAGGTGTATGGAATAGGAGGAAGGTTACTGAAAGCAGTGAAGAGTTTTTATGAGGATAGTGAGGCTCAGGTTAGAGGTGTAGGAGGGAAGGGGACTATTTCCCAGTAAAAGTGGGCCTTAGACAAGGATGTGTGTTGTCACCGTGGTTGTTCAATATATTTATAGATGGGGTTGTAAGAGAAGTGAATGCGAGGGTCTTGGCAAGAGGTGTTGGGCTAAAGATAAAGAAGCAAATACAAAGTGGGAGTTGTCACAGTTGCTTTTTGCTGATGACACTGTGCTTTTGGGAGATTCTGAAGAGAAGCCGCAGAGGTTGGTGGATGAATTTGGTAGGGTGTGTAAAAGAAGAAAATTGAAAGTGAATATAGGAAAGAGTAAGGTGATGAGGATAACAAAAAGAATAGGTGACGAAAGATTGGATATCAGATTGGAGGAGAGAGTATGGAGGAGGTGAATGTATTCAGATATTTGGGAGTGGACATGTCGGCGGATGGGTCTATGAAGGATGAGGTGAATCATAGAATTGATGAGGGAAAAGGGTGAGTGGAGCACTTCGGAGTCTGTGGAGACAAAGAACCTTGTCCATGGAAGTAAAGAGGAAATGTATGAGAGTATAGTTATACCAACGCTCTTATATGGGTGTGAAGCATGGGTGATTAATGTTGCAACGAGGAGAAGGCTGGAGGCAGTGGAGATGTCATGTCTGAGGTCAATGTGTGGTGTGAATATAATGCAGAGAATTCGGAGTTTGGAAATTAGGAGGACGTGCGGGATTACCAAAACGATTGTCCAGAGAGCTGAGGAGGGTTGTTGAGGTGGTTTGGACATGTAGAGAGAATGGAACGAGACAGAGTGACTTCGAGAGTGTATAAATCTGTAGTGGAGGGAAGGCGGGGTAGGGGTCGGCCTAGGAAAGGTTGGAGGGAGGGGTAAAGGAAGTTTTTGTGCGAGGGCTTGGACTTCCAGCAAGCATGTGAGCGTATTTGATAGGAGTGAATGGAGGCATATGGTTTTTAATACTTGACGTGCTGTTGGAGTGTGAGCAAAGTAACATTTATGAAGGGATTCAGGAAACCGGCAGGCCGGACTTGAGTTCTGGAGATGGGAAGTACAGTGCCGGCATTCTGAAGGAGGGTGTTAATGTTGCAGTTTTATAACTGTGTAAAGCACCCTTCTGGCAAGACAGTGATGGAGTGAATGATGATGAAAGTTTTCTTTTTCGGGCCACCCTGCCTTGGTGGGAATCGGCCGATGTGTTAATAAAAAAATAAATAAAAATATATATATAAAATATATATATATATATATATATATATATATATATATATATATATATATATATATATTTATATATATATATATATATATATATATATATATATTTATATATATATATATATATATATATATATATTTATATATATATATATATATATTTATATATATATATATATATATATATATATATATATTTATATATATATATATATATATATATATATATATATATATATATATATATATATTGTTCCTTTGTATAAAGGCAAAGGGGACAAATAGAGTGCAAAAATTATAGGGGAATAAGTCTGTTGAGTATACCTGGTAAAGTGTATGGTAGAGTTATTATTGAAAGAATTAAGAGTAAGACAGAAAGCAGGATAGCAGATGAACAAGGAGGCTTTAGGAAAGGTAGGGGTGTGTGACCAAGTGTTTACAGTGAAACATATAGGTGAACAGTATTTGGATAAGGGTAAAGAGGTTTTGTGGCATTTATGGATTTGGAGAAGGCGTATGATAGGGTGGATAGGGGGCAATGTGGCAGATGTTGCAGGTGTATGGAATAGGAGTAGGTTACTGAAAGCAGTGAAGAGTTTTATGAGGATAGTGAGGCTCAGGTTAGAGTGTGTAGGAGGGAGGGACTATTTCCCAGTAAAAGTGGGCCTTGACAAGGATGTGTGATGTCACCGTGGTTGTTCAATATATTTATAGATGGGGATGTAAGAGAAGTGAATGCGAGGGTCTTGGCAAGAGGTGTGGGGTTAAAAGATAAAGAATCAAATACAAAGTGGAGTTGTCACAGTTGCTTTTGCTGATGACACTGTGCTTTGGGAGATTCTGAAGAGAAGTTGCAGAGGTTGGTGGATGAATTTGGTAGGGTGTGTAAAAGAAAATTGAAAGTGAATATAGGAAAGAGTAGGTGATGAGGATAACAAAAGATTAGGTGACAAAGATTGGATATCAGATTGGAGGGAGAGAGTATGGAGGAGGAATGTATTCAGATATTTGGGAGTGGACATGTCAGCAGATGGGTCTATGAGGATGAGTGAATCATAGAATTAATAGGGAAAAGGGTGAGGAGACTCGAGTCTGTGGAGACAAAGAACTTTGTCCATGGAAGTAAAGAGGGAATGTATGAGGTATAGTTATACCAACACTCTTATATGGGTGTGAAGCTTGGGTGATGAATGTGCAACGAGGAGAAGGCTGGAGGCAGTGGAGATGTCATGTCTGAGGTCAAGTGTGGTGTGAATATAATGCAGAGAATTCGGAGTTTGGAAATTAGGAGGAGGTGCGGATTACCAAAACTATTATCCAGAGAGCTGAGGAGGGGTTGTTGAGGTGGTTTTGACATGTAGAGAGAATGGAACGAGACAGAATGACTTCGAGAGTGTATAAATCTGTAGTGGAGGGAAGGCGGGGTAGGGGTCGGCTAGGAAAGGCTGGAGGGAGGGGTAAAGAAGGTTTTTGTGCGAGGGCTTGGACTTCCAGCAAGCATGTGTGAGCGTATTTGATAAGAGTGAATGGAGACAAATGGTTTTTAATACTTGACGTGCTGTTGGAGTGTGAGCAAAGTAACATTTATGAAGGATTCAGGGAAACCGGCAGGCCTGACTTGAGTCCTGGAGATGGGAAGTACAGTGTCTGCACTCTGAAGGAGGGTGTTAATGTTGCAGTTTATAACTGTAGTGTAAAGCACCCTCTGGCAAGACAGTGATGGAGTGAATGATGATGAAAGTTTTATTTTCGGGACACCTTGCCTTGGTGGGAATCGGCCGATGTGTTAATAAAAAATATATTTATACATTTACGCCTATAGAGTTCCAAGAGGCTTTTTGTCTTCACGGGAATTACATTATTTCTGCCACAATTTATATACAGTTCGGGCATTTTCTTTCTAATTTCACTTACATCACCATTAAGTATAACTATTTACTTGTTCTTGTTTTAGATCTTGAATGTGAGAACCTAGGTGCAAAAACTCAATTCTCTTGGTATACTGCTGCGTGTGTGCTCTTCTCACCTACCCAAGAGGGAGGTATGAGAGTGAGTGGTCCAAGACCATGGCGAATATCACGAAATATCAAAGGGCGATCAGTACCAGGTCGTGCTGTGAACTAGCTGTTTAGCGCAAAGTGGAATGCACGCTAGTTTTGGAGAATGTAAGGACGAGATGACACCCCAAAAAAGACAAAAATGTCTGATATGTTAACCATCCAGTGGTGCAAGAGAATCTGGTGAGCCGAAGGTAACTTCCCTAGGTCACAGCACCTAGTTAGCCACAACATGCTAGGATGGTCAACTCATCTTGAAAGGCAATGATTCACGACTCCTCACTGGCTAACATGACATGCAAAAGAATGGCTTTGTATAATGTGCATGGAAGACAGGACAAACACCCCAACAGAGTTGACTCAGCTGTGTCTGCCAAAACTGTGTATTGAACCTTCCCATTCTACTACGAAGAGTTACCCTATTTACCTCACGTTACATCAGGCAGTTTCTAATGTACCGTAATATGCCAGTGGAACTTTCAAATAAGGCATATATTTCCAGAAAATACAGACTACAAAAAATCCTATAGGGATAAGAAAAAAATATTAGATTAAGTAAATAAATGATGTGGGTATATATTTCAAACTGACGAACTGCAAAATTAAATTTATGAAATCCTTAACTTACTGATAAGAGGCGGAAAATCCAGACAAGAAATGTATATCTATTATGAAAAAAATCTAACTCGCAATTTTCATTCTAAGTAAGTCAGGAAAATTGCATAATAACTAGCCAGAAGTGAGGGCAGCCGAGAATTAAATAATTGCATACTAATTCAATTATACTCATTCATGTGTAGACACATGCTGCAATTTTAGCAGTACAACATGTTTTGATTATTTCCATTAATTATTATGAAAGTAAGAGTAAACATTATCGAGGTTATATATTAGGGGACGATCATTCACACAGTAATTCACCTCAACATATAAACATTTCTGACACCAGTAGGAATGGCCAATCCAACGATAAATATTTCATCAAAGAGGGCGTATACAAGTCGAAATTGATTACCTCAGAATAGCTACCAATTACAGGAAAGAATAACCACACTAGCTTGTCATCAACACCTCCTACTCCTTACCTGTACTTATAGTTGCTAATCAAAAAGCATAATTAAGCATTTTGTGAGGGAAGGTGAAGAACAGGTATTTTTTATTAATATTTCACACCTCACAATGTGTGGCTTCTCAAGTCTATATGGAAGGTAGCCAGTGGGAACAAGAGCAGTTCGTGGCCACATAATTATATCTTAATTTTTTTGGTGGGAACTCTAGTGGTGTCCTGCTACTCTGTTCTTTATGATAGCTATGTTGTGAGAACACACATGCATATATAATGCAATTTAGATTTCGTTTGGGCTTACGTAAGATCTTTAATAAATATTTACAATTTTTTAACTAAAAATACTTTAAGATACTATATAAATTTGGAACTGCCGACTTGATTGCAAACAAACATTTATATGACTATGTGCTCTCCTATAGTATATATATATATATATATATATATATATAGCAAGATTTCAGGTACGTCTTGCTACTTCTACTTACACTTAGGTCACACTGCACATGCATGTACAAGCATATATATATATATATATATATATATATATATATATATATATATATATATATATACTACACCCTTCTGGGTTTTCTTCTATTTTCTTACTAGTTCTTGTTTATTTCCTCTTATTTCCATGGGGAAGTGGAACAGAATTCTTCCTCCGTAAGCCATGCGTGTCGTAAGAGGCGACTAAAATGCCGGGAGCAAGGGGCTAGTAACCCCTTCTCCTGTATACATTACTAAAGTTAAAAAGAGAAACTGTCTCGGTGGGATACGGCCGGTTTGTTGAAAAAGAGATGAGTCATATATTTATTAACACATCGGCTGTCTCCCACCAAGACAGGGTGGCCCGAAAAAGAAAAAAACTTCATAATTATTCACTCCATCACTCTTGCCAGAGGCGATGAAGTATCTGATATCACACCCACATTTCCTTTTTTTTGAGAAGTCGAGGCGGGCATGACGCAAAAAAAAAAAGTTGGGATCTACTAGAGGTACTGAAGTTAAATGTTCCTTTAGTACCCACAAATCCTCTACAGTGTAGACTGTAGAGGATTTGGGGGTAGTCACAAGACTCCCAAAGTTACTGGAACTTTATTTCATTACACTATCCTATTGTCTAGAGCTTGTACTAGTTTTTTTGAAGGATCAATCAATTTGAGATAGACTCTATTACCTTTTTCCACTTTGGTAAATAAGGTAAATAAAATCTACTAAACAATTTGTCAATAATTAAAATATATATAAATGATGGATAATTCGATATAGATGGCAATAATGTTTAATAATTCACATTTCAGAACTATGTCATATTTTGTAGATATAGTTTAAAAGTGAAATAATAACCTACAGATCCTAGGCCCATTGTATGCAACAAGCAGATGAGTTTGTGCAACAATGCAACACTTTAAGCCACCATGAGTTAATTATACTAGTAATAGTGAAGCCTAGTTTCATAGGGAAGAGACTATGAATTTAGAGTTTAGATTGAAAATCAACCTACTCTGGCTTCAAAGTTTACCTGGAGTTTACCTGGAGAAGGTTTCGGGGGTCAACGCCCCCGCGGCCCGGTCTGAGACCAGGCCGCGTGGTGGATCAGGGTCTGATCAACCAGGCTGTTACTGCTGGCCGCACGTAAACCGACGTACGAAGCACAGCCCGGCTGATCAGGTACTGTGAAGGTTCACTTAGACCTATCAGACCCTCAATGAGTATTTGATAAAGCTGGTTCCTCCTTATGGAAATAAAAAGATTGAAAAATCAGTAATTACATAATAAAATAAACCATTTTATTAATAAGTAAAAGAATATAAAACAAACATGATATTAATCTCACTTTAAGCAAAAATGAAAATTGAAATATATAAATAATTAGCGATTCAAAGCTATATGTACACAATGACGTAGTGGAGAGTGGTGCCGTGCCGATGTTCTGGGCACGTAGCTCTGAATGGTGCCGTGCCGATGTTCTGGGCACGTAGCTCTGAATGGTGCCGTGCCGATGTTCTGGGCACGTAGCTCTGATGTGCCTGCGCGATGTTCTGGGCACGTAGCTCTGAATGGTGCCGTGCCGATGTTCTGGAACAGTACTTCTGAATGGTGCCTGCGATGTTCTGGGCACTGTAGCTGAATGGTGCCGTGCCGATGTTCTGGCACTGAGTCTGAATGGTGCCGTGCCGATGTTCTGGGCACGTAGCTCTGAATGGTGCCGTGCCGATGTTCTGGGCACGTAGCTCTGAATGGTGCCGTGCCGATGTTCTGGGCACGTAGCTCTGAATGGTGCCGTGCCGATGTTCTGGGCACGTAGCTGTGAATGGTGCCATGCCGATGTTCTGGGCACGTAGCTCTCAATCGTGGTTTGGAATGCGGAGCCGTTGTTGATGATGGGGGGGGGGTGTCACAGGTGGGCGTGACGGTTGAAACAGAAGACAGTGTCCCCAACACGAGTAGAGATTCTGACGAACAGAGGTTGACTGTGAACCTCTGACCACAACACTTGTGAAGCAGTTGAGTCTCCTGTAAAGAACTACCATGGAACGCTGGAGTTATAACTGGGAGAAGACTCCTTGAATGGTGAGTAGCTGGCTAGGTGGTCGGCTACGTGTGGAAGGGAGAACAGTGTAGGTAGAGATGTCAAAGTGACGTCTCTGATCTTGAAAAGATCAAGGCTGCCCTTCTATATCTCTCCTCTGTCGAATGACCAGAGTCGACAGTCAAGGAGATTTGATGGGAGCCACAAGTCAAGTGACTGACCACAGTCAGACACACTCGTCACCTCCCACCAGGTGCAGAAGGGGGGCGGTAGCGGGAACTATGCACCCACTCTAAATGAACAAGCATACTGCTCACGAAACTACCACACCATTCATTCATACTTCAACCACTCCCATCTAATGAACTTTTCTCTCACTGGTACTGACTTTAGGTGCTGTCCAGCGCCTTCTTGAAGACAGCCATGGGTCTATTTGTAATCCCCTTAGGTATGCTGGAAGGCAGTTGAACAGTCTTGGGCCCCTGACACTTAATGGATGGTCTCTTAGTGTACTCGTGGCCTCCCTGCTTCTCATCCACAGAATGCTGCATCTTCTACCAATTATTTTGCTTTCGTAGGGAGTGATTTTCGTGTGAAAGTTTGGTACTAATCCCTTTAGGATTTTCCAAGTGTATATTGCCATGTATCTTTCTCGCCTGTGTTCCAGGGAATTCAAATCAATGGACTTCAACCATTCCCAGTAATTTAGCTGCTTTACCATACTTATGCGTGCCGTGAAAGTTCTCTGTATATTCTCTAGATCAGTAATTTCGCCAGCCTTGAAGGGGGCAGTTAGTGTACAGCAGTATTCCAGCCTAGAGAGAACAAGCAATTTGAAGAGAATCATCATGGGCTTCGCATCCCCAGTTTTTAAGGTTTTCATTTTTCTAGCAGATGAGGTAGATACATTGTTGTGATCTTTGAAGGTGAGATCCTATGACATTATCACTCCCAGATCTTTCACATTAGTTTTTCACTCTATTGTGCGACTAGAATTTGTTTTTTACTCTGATAGTTTTAATTTTGTCAAGTTTTCCATATCTGATTAGTTGAAATTTCTCTTCAGTGAACTTCATATTGTTTTCTGAGGCCCATTTAAAGATTTGGTTGATGTCCGCTTGGAATTATGCAGTCTTCAATGGAGGACACTGTCATGGAAATTCGAGTGTCATCTGCAAAGGAAGAGACGGAGCTATGGCTAACATCTCTGTCCGATATAAGGATGAGGAACAGAATGGAAGCGAGTACTGTGCCTTGTGGAACAGAGCTTTTCACTGTAGCCGCTTCAGACTTTATTCTGTTTACTATCACTCTTTGTGTTCTGTTTGTTAGTAAGTTATAGATCCATCTACCAACTTTTCCTGTTATTTCTTTGTCACGCATTTTGTGCGCTATTACACCATGGTCGCACTTGTCGAAGGCTTTTGCAAAGTCTGTGTATACGACATCTGCATTTCGTTTACCCTCTAAAGCATCCAGGACCTGTCATAGTAGTCTAGTAGCTGGGACAGACAGGAGCGACCTGTTCTTGTTCTAAACCATGCCCTGGGTTGTGTAATTGATGGGTATCTAGTTTTTTGGCAATCTTACTTCTTACAATCCTTTGAAAGATTTTTTTGATATAGGATGTTAGCGCTATCAGTCTGTAGTTCTTTGCAATTGCTTTACTTCCACCTTTGTGGAGTGGGGCCGTGTCTGTTGTTTTAGTGACTGTGGGATGACTCCTGTGTCCATGCTCCCTCCCCATAGAATGCTGAAGGCACGTGACAGGGGCTTCTTGCAGTTCTTAATGAACACGGAGTTCCACGAGTCCGGGCCTGTGGCAGAGTGTATGGGCATGTTATTAATTGCCTTTTCGAAATCTTGTAGTGTTAGTGATAATATCAGAGATTCTTGAAGTGACCAAATTTTGAGTCGTAAAAATTTCATTTAGATTGTCGACCCTGAGTCTGGTTAACAGCTCACTGAACACAGAGTCATTTTGGGACTTTAGTATCTCACTCATTTCTTTGCTGTCATCTGTGTAGGTCCCATCTCGTCTAAGCAGGGAACCAATACTGGATGTTGTTTTCGCCTTAGATTTGGCATAAGAGAAGAAATATTTCGGGTTTCTTTCATAACCATTGATGGCTTTAAGTTCTTCCTGAGATTCTTGTCTCTAAGATTCCCTAAGCTTAAGTTCGATATTTGCTATTTCTCTGACCAGTGCCTCCTTTGAATTTCAGATACACTGGCCCCTCTCAACAGCTCTGTGATTCTTCGCTTCACCTGTATAGTTTACATCTTTCTTTTTCTCAAGCAGACTTCAAGTGCCCCAGAGTTAATTTTTTCTAGGCAAAGTTTTGGATCCGTGTTGATTAGGATATCTTCCCAGCTTGTTTCATTTAGCACATGGATGACTTGTTCCCAGTGAAGTTTTTATTATTGAAGTTGATTTTTGTGAAGGCACCCTCATAATTGATCACATTTGGTAGTCAGAAGCCCTGTGCATACATGTCTGTACCTCTGTTACATTGTGATCTGAGTGTATTGTCTTTGATACGGTTATATTACGTATCAGATCGTCGTTGTGGTGAAGACGAAGTCCAGTGTATGCTGTATTATTTGTTGGTTTAAGGTGAATTTGGTGCAGATATTTAATAGCTCGTGTGTGTGTGTATGTGTGTGTGTGGTGTGTGTGTGTGTGTGTGTGTGTGTGTGTGTGTGTTTGTGTGTGTGAATTTTCATCAGAGCTGCCTCCTGGAGTGATTTCTACTAAAACATTTGATTCGTTCTTCTATTTTAGGTGTCTCAAGTTTAAATCCCCAGTATCAAGATGTTTGGGGCAGGAATTGGGAGATTTTCTTGAGAAGTTGCATCCGGAGGCTTGTATACCACCACAATGACAAGGTTTTGGTTTTCGATCTTTACTGCCAAAACTTCAACTACATCATTTGAGGTGTTTAGTAAGTCTGAGCAAATGAGTCACTCTGTGACGTACAAGCCGACCCTCCCCCTTCCTCGTGTTGCCTGTTTAGTCTGTCGCATCTGAATAAGTTATAACCTGGGATCCATATTCCGTTGTCAAAGTGATCCTTTATGTGGGTCTCTGTGAATGCCGCAAACATTGCATTTGACTCCGTGAGCAGTCCCTTGATGTAAGGTATTTTGTTTGTTGATGGCTTTGAACCCTTTACGTTTGAAAAGATAAATGTAGTTATATTGATGGAAATTAAGGGGGAGGCTTTGTTTACTGGCATTAATATCTGTTCTGGTTATAATTATAAACTTAATTTCATGAAGGGAGGGACAGGTAAGCTAGTGGAAGGCCTCGGTAAGATGGCGAAAAGCTCCAGTGTTGTCATCATATAATTGAGACCCTCGTCAGGAAACAATTGTCCTGTTTCCTAACAAATCTTAGCTAAACTTCAAAGGCTGAAACTTCACACCAGTAACTTCACACCATCACTATATTAATTCATACTGCTAAATTGTGACAATGCTTCCCTCCTCTCTGTCTACGTATGAGAGTAGTGGTACTACTAAGACAGCAGAGGCCTGCAATACGTCCCAAGTTTCCCTGCAACTTCAACAATAAAATATCAAAAATTTAAATAAGATTTGATCTACACTAACATTAATGAACAAACACTGAAGCCTTGTGGGTTATTTAATATTGAGTTAAGATTCTATTTATTATAAATAAAAAGTAATTCTGAGAATAAAAGTACGTAAACACCAGACTAAACTCCTAGAATAATTGGTAACTCACATGAGTATCTGAACACCAGTAACTTTAAACATGAGAAAGTTCTCAAAACATTAACTGAAATTTGCACAAATTTCCTATATCATTTAATTGAAAGGATCAACGTTCCTGAGAGCAGTTACATCAAAGATGAAAGTTGATTAAATAGAGAGATCACTCTGATAATGTATTTTTTGTCACCAGTATCCTCGTAGTGTTGTAGCAACTTACACAAGCAAGGGTCAACAACTAATACATGACTCTCGCTTCAGATGTAAAACAACAGTGTGGGGAAGCTTTGATCATTAGTGTTTGCAATAATAAACAATCCTTAGATCATCCCCCTTGGTAGTGGTGGTGATGGTTGTTGGTAGTGGTGATAATGTCAGTGGTGATAGTGGTAGTGATGATGCTAGTAAATAAAAAAATCTCTGATAGGCTGTATTCTAAGTTTCTTCTAGTTGTTCCTAGTGTGCTAGTTTGCTGGCTACATTTCCAGGCTCCTTTTTGTATACCTCGCCTGCCATCGCCATCTCTAGGTTAGAGATATTTATATTTAGATACCGTCTGTTGTAGCCTAATTGATCTTTTTTCTATTTTCTTTCCCTGTGTAGCCAGGCAAGCCATGACCCTCACTCTCTGAGCGCCTCCTATGCACCCATAGGACTCCCTGTGTAGCCAGGCGAGCCTTGACCCTCACTCTCTGAGCTCCTCCTATGCACCCACAGGTCTGTACGATCATCCAGATGTCTATGCGTTATGTATATTTGTGACTGACTGGCGTAGAGGGAGTGTAATTATTAAGACTACTGACTGGAGAAAGAACCTTCACCTGAATTTTATCCTTTCGGATCTACCTATCCTGCAAGACATGACGTCCGTCTTTATGAGGGACGGCTCCTCACTGCTTAATTCAGGATTCACTGAGAGTGGCAGAATTATAATCTAACAAGCCAACTAGTCTAGCACACCTGCTCTCTCTCCTCCCACTCTTGACCTGATAGCCACAGCCTGTACACACAGTGGCCTCGCAGGCATCAGCTGTTAGCTTGTTACCACCATCATCCATCTGTCCATTGTTCCTTTATGATTCTCCTGATTTTATCAGTATTGACACATAGCTATCCCGTTATTCCTTTATTTTTCTTTCATTTTTGTGTAATAAAGCTGTGATTATGCAATATATCTCAAAATATCTTAAGGTATTATATTTTTTCAAATTTTCTATTTTTTTCCGACCAAAGGTATCTTTATTGTAGACGTTTCACCATCCAGTGGCTTTATTAATACAAATTCAAGGACATGAATGGAAGTAGAATTATATACAAAAGATGAGGTAATCAGTCCCTCGGTGTTCTTCACACCAACTCCAAGACTGAGGGACTGATTACTATTTCATCTGTTGTATATAATTCTACTTCCATTCATGTCCTTGAATTTGTATTAATAAAGCCACTGGATGGTACCAGAAGCGTCTTCAATCAAGATACCCAGATTTTGCATGTGTCTTAATATTCGTGTATGTCAGTTAACTTCATATAAAGATGGGACAAGCGAAGTTGCTTTGAAAAAGAAACCATTTTCTTAGTCCCATGTGAACAGGTGGCCATAGTGTGGGTGCTTTGTCTCGTAGGTTATCCGCTGGCTATAAGTATATATTTTGTTATAAAATTGGTAGAATTACCGACAATATGTTAAGTAAAAGGACACAATTGCAACTAGTAATCAAAGAAACTAATTTCCGTAGACGAAAATGCCTTGAATCAGCACTTATCTCTGTTTCTAACACAATTAAACAAAACAAAGGCAGCTTCACCATCTCTGAAGTCTTAGCAAGAATCCTCCTGAAAACAGTAAACCCTACCATCACATAGTCTCTCCTGCTAATTTAGCACATCGTAGATGTGGAACACTCCTACTGGCCTTCTATATTTCAACCTCCAGCAGAAATATTTGTCTAACCTATTGTTATACTACCCAAGTATTTGTTTTATCACCTTTTACTCATGTGCATATTCTACCTTATTGTATTACTTCTACTACTACTACTACTACTTATATCACTACTACTTCTAACACCACTAGTTTTTCACCTCACCTTGACAGTATATATACCAACTGTGTCCATATATCGCTTGTAACGGCTTGAGAAAGCTCCTGGAGAGCGAAACGTTGCCACAATAAAATGTCACATTAGTTGCAATTGTGTCCTTTTACTTAACATATATTTTGTTGTTCATACGTCAAGTTAGAGAGGCTTTATTCATTCTAAATAAATTTTGGTCTTGGTTTGATCCTAATCCTGAAGTTCAAAAAACTTGCCAGTTTCTTCTTGATCTCAGAACTTAGAGGAAACTGCAGAATTAGTTTCTAATAAATGAATATTTCAGTGCCACCATCAAAACATACTTTGGCATGAAAATTCCCAGACTTAAGTTTGACATTAGTAGTGAAATTCTTGTATTACTTCCTGATACTGATACAAGTTGTTAATAACTTGGCTTGGTTCATATAAAATAATTAAGGCTGTTAACAGTGTAGATTATTTACTTGATATTAATGGAAGCCATAAACTCTTCCATATTAATGTCTTAGAAATATAACAGAAGACATGTGAATATTTGCCTTAATATTTTTGACGAAGATATTTCCACTTATAAACTCCTACTGTGAGTATAGAATAATTAATGTAATGTTTCTGTCATTGATCTTCATAAATCTGATCCTGGAAATGATACACTGAGTATTATTCTAGAGCCTTTAGCATCAAACTCTACTGTTAATATTAACAATAACATCTCGACAACAGACACAAGCTCAGAATATACTTAATAAATATCCAGAAGGTTTTTCAATTACTCCGGGACTTACAACTTTACTGTCTTCATGAAAGAGAATTAACCTCCACTGACCCAATAAAAAGAATTTAATTTAGTCTCAGTATATTTCGGATGTTTTTGAACAAGAGGTCGATAAGCTATTTAAATCTAGGAATTAATGAACTTCAACCATTGATTTTTTTTTATCTGTCGTATGACCTCGTCCAAATCTTTGTTATAGATTCCTGGAGTATGAGAGTGTCGGAGGAAAAGTTTTATGAAGATTATCCAATAAAGAAATAAAATAATTTAAGGCTCAAAATTTGGACATGGCAGCAATTATATCGCCCATTTGAAATATGTCATAGTTATTTTGGATATAAACAAATCATAAGCAATTCCGAATGGATTTTTCGATGATGGAACATTATATATGTCTTTGTAGTTACCACAAAAATCAGAATTATGTCTCGACAATCTTTTACCATTTTTGCATTTAACACCCATGGTATGACAAAATGGAGGAAAGTATAACAAATATTATAACTTTTGTTTGCAGAACAATGACTCTAGAATATCTGTTTAAGAATCACAATGATTAGTTCATAAATAATGGAGTTACAACAAATATTCGGCTTTTACGTATAGGCCTACAGCAACTGATGTCGCCTCTATTATAATTGCGATAATTTCATTAAAATTATCGTACAAGGAGAGACAAACACCAAAATGTTGGTAGATTTAAGAACTATATTTTGGTTAAGCTTAACTCAGTTTCCGATTTTTTCGATTTTTACGTATAGGCCTACCGCAACTGATTGCTACTTCACCTTGATTCCACGTCTGCTTATTGTTCTCCTTAAAAACATCAGCCAATTGTTACGGGTTAGCACAGACTTCAGACGTCTTAATTCTATCACTAAATGGAACTTTGAACCAATGGCTGTCACTGAAGATAATCTTTTCAAGTTTCATATCCCTAAATATTTTTCATAACTGGATATCACTAAAGTTTACCCTCAGGGTAAATTACATCCTAATTTATAACCTTTAAAAGTTTTCCTTCAGATTGCAAATTAGTGCAGAATACGGCAGTGCTATTCGACTCGGTCACAACGTGTGCAACTTTTATTCGGTAAGTGAGTTATTGCAGTATTAAAATAGTATCCTTCTAACCTCGACAATATTTATCTTGTTAGGTAAATGGACACAGATGCAACTAATATGACATTTTATTGTGAAAATTTAAAATGGTTTGACAAAGCATATGTGTCCATTTACCTAACGTTTTGTCAGTAATTCTATCATTATTACCAATATTCTTCTTATGACTCAGTCTTGGGACGAACACACTCTAGAAGTTCCTCTGTCATGTTTAACAAAGAATAATATATTCAGGTCTGACTGCCAAGCCTCGGAAATGTTATATTGGATTTTTTTTCAGATTAAGAATCTGCACTTAATTATTTCTAATAACAATTAAAGTCCTTGCCCTGTTAAGACTAATGTTTAGGTGTCTTGTAACTTTCCCAAGTCTGAGAAACTATGGGAAGCTTTCTGGGGTCAGTTGTTGTTGGAGATTAGCCGGTATATTTCGCCGGCCCGGCCTTGACTCCCTTTCTTGGGAGTGTCTCAGACTAATGTCTGCCATGAGAGGAGGTACAAGTACCTCCTCATCTTCTGAGACCAACTGTCCGTCCTCACGGGGCTATTAGGGAGAAGATAGGCCCCTCTGGTCTGCCATCGTCCCTGCCCCAGGGGAGCTTGTGGGAATGGCAGTCTTGTGAGCTGCATGCTGGGGTCAGTGAATTTCTAGCTCATTTACCTAAATCTGATTTATTTCTTATTATTTTAAGAAGCAATTATGGAACTCCTGCGGTGTACTGTGCAACTTTTACTCCTTTTAATAAGGTGAAGCAGATCTTTAAGAATTCTATTTTTTTTTTAATATCAGACGTTAATAAGATTTTTTGTTTTTCATGTTTACGGAGTAATGTTTTTAACACGGGATTACGTGCCGTTATTCTTTAGTATTTTGACGATTCACCATAACCTTTGTCATTTGCAAGTATGAAAATAATTCCTACTGAACAAAGTTGCTGGAAGATGGAGAAGGAGAACATTGGTATTGTTTCAGAATGTTGAGGCTACAGAATTACTTGTATGGAAAGCCTTTTTTTTTTACTTTGTAGACAGATGACAAACCTTTAATTATGTAAAGCGGGTGAGTAGAAGGTGGGGGTGAAGAAGCAGTAGTAGTGGTTCCCTGGAATTAAACCATTGTTTAATTCCAGGGACTGGAAGTGGAGGGTATGATTAAATACTAAAAGTGTTCATGTCCTCTTTCTTTAGTGAGACAATTCTTGGAACTATGTATGTATGTGTGTGTGTGTGTGTGTGTGTGTGTGTGTGTGTGTGTGTGTGTGTACTCACCTATTTGTACTCACCTATTTGTGGTTGCAGGGGTCGGGACTCAACTCCTGGCCCCGCCTCTTCACTGACCGCTACTAGGTCCTCTCTCTCCCTGCTCCATGAGCTGTATCATACCTTGTCTTAAAGCTATGTATGGTTCCTGCCTCCACTACTTCACTTGCCAGACTATTCCACTTCCTGACAACTCTATGACTGAAGAAATACTTCCTACCATCCCTTTGACTCATCTGAGTCTTCGACTTCCAATTGTGACCCCTTGTTTCTGTGTACCATCTCTGGAACATCTTGTCTCTGTCCACCTTATCTATTCCTCGCAGTATTTTGTATGTCGTTATCATGTCTTCCCTAACCCTCCTGTCCTCTAGTGTCGTCAGGCCTATTTCCCTTAACCTTTCTTCATAGGACATTCCTCTTAGCTCTGCAACTAGCCTTGTCGCAAACCTTTGCACTTTCTCTAATTTCTTGACGTGCTGACCAGGTATGCGTTCCAAACTGGTGCTGCATACTCCAGTATGGGCCTGACGTACACGGTGTACAGTGTCTTGAACGATTCCCTACTGAGGTATCGGAACGCTATTCTCAGGTTTGCCAGGCGCCCATATGCTGCAGCAGTTGATGTGTGCTTCCGGAGACGTGCTCGGTATTATACTCACCCCAAGATCTTTCTCCTAAAGTGAGGTTTGCAGTCTTTGGCCCCTAGCCTATACTCAGTATGCGGTCTTCTTTGCCCTTCCCCGATCTTTATGACTTTGCATTTGACGGGGTTAAATTCGAGTAGCCTTTTGCTGGACCAGGTGTCCAGCATGTCCAGGTCTCTTTGAAGTCCTGCCTGATCCTCATCTGATTTAATTATCCCCATTAACTTTACATCGTCTGCGAACTGAGACACTTCTGAGTCTATCCCTTCCGTCATGTCATTCACATATACCAAGAATAGCACTGGTCCTAGGACTGACCCCTGTGGGACCCCGCTCGTCACAGGCGCCCACTGTGATACCTCATCACGAACCATGACCCGTTGTTGCCTCCCTGTCAGGTATTCTCTGACCCATTGCAGTGCCCTTCCTGTTATACGTGCCTGATACTCTAGCTTCTGCACTAATCTCCTGTGGGGAACTGTGCTGAAGGCCTTCTTTCAATCCAAGAAGATGCAGTCAACCCACCCCTCTCTCTCGTGTCTTACTTCTGTTACTTTATCAAAAAACTCCAGAAGGTTTGACACAGGATTTGCCTTCCATGAATCCGTGCTGGTTGTGGTTTATAATCTTGTTCCGTTCCAGGTGCTCCACCACTCTCCTCCTGATAATCTCCATATGACTTTGCATACTATACACGTCAGTGACACTGGTCTATAGTTTAGTGCCTCTTTTCTGTCTCCTTTCTTAAAAATGGGAACTACATTTGCAGCCTTCCATACCTCAGGTAGTTGCCCAGTTTCAAGGGATGTGTTGAAGATTGTAGTTAGTGGCACACACAACGTCTCTGCTCCCTCTCTAAGGACCCACGGGGAGATGTCTGGTCTCATCGCCTTTGAGGTATCAAGGTCACTTAACAGCTTCTTCACCTCCTCCTCAGTTGTGTATGTGTGTGTGAGGGGATTAGTTAGTTTGATATCTTTATTATGCACCCCATACCCATCCTGTGGACGGCAGTCAAAAGATTACAGAGGTACATAATGGGTCCAGGGACTGGGTCCCAAAGTTTTGATAGATGAGCAAGTTACAAAGGTAATGAACTCACAAGTTACAAAGGTAATGAATCACAAGTTACAAAGGTAATTAGAATAATAGTTTCTTTACTTTTTAGGTTTTTTATACGTTTTAAGGAGTTACGAGTAATTTCTCTTAATTGAATGCTCTAACAAGTAATAATTTGGGTCCTCTGTGTCATATATTTTGTGTCCTTGTTCTCTCAAGGAATTTTAAGGTGTTGGGTAGAAGAATTTAGTTGTGGTTAATGTTCAGCTCCTGTAAAGTATGAACTTCAGTTGTAGTCTAATTGTTTTAATAATAATTTAGAGCAAAAGGTAATGTGACTTTTGCTTATAAGATAATATAGCTGCAGTGTTATTAAGAGAAAAGAAGCTGTAAAAGAATCCAGAATCCAAATGGGGTGTTTATAAATAGGCACACCTTAGTTTTTAAGAGAATGTGAAACCTTAAATATTATATTTTTTATAATTAATGAGATTAAAAACAACATTATGACAAGTATAATAATATCTAATCAAGTATTTGAAAAACTCCTGTCACTGAAATAATTAACACATTCTATTCTGAAAATTCTAAATTTAACCGGATCTTAGCTTTTATTGTAGGTGTTGAGGCTTTCAGTAATTTGAAATGTAATATTTAAAGCAACTGTATCAATGTGGAGGAACAATCACTTCTAGGAGCACACTGACTCTCATTCATTCCAAGAAATGTTTGACACTGCCTTTGACTGACATGGAAGTGGGTGACGTAAGAGCACAAGGGATGTGTATTTATAGTCACAAACTTAGAACAAAGATGTATTGCTAATGATTACCAGTTTTTCATGCTCAAAATACGTGTTTGACCTTAAAAGAAGAGTTGAATATTTAATTAAATAAATGAGTGTTGCAAATAGGGTAGCAATTCCAGCGAGAATTTGACAGTCAATGACTCGCACTGCAACACAGGCAGGCAAGCTGGTCTGTTTACCCATGAGAATGACTTGATACATAACCTGGACATGACATGAACAGTGAGCCATAGATACATTGCTAATATAGGATGTATTATTTTTATGACTTTTATTGAATTTAATGTAGTCTGCTTTTGTATTTAATTTCTTACAATTAATTGGAACTGATACTGAGCTTCACAAAACTTATTGTTCCTATTTAATTGCTTTGTGACTGTAAGGGATAAATCTAACTTTTACTGTGGATGCATATTTTTTCAGGCTGTAATACGACAGGTATGTTTAATTTGATCCTTGTTTAACGCCACGTCTGTGCACCTTACAGCACCATCTGTGTATCAGAGTCTACACCTCAGTGTTTCCATGGGGATTTTCTTTTTCATTTCTTGGCTTCAATCTTTACTTCATGACCAGGTTGAGTGACATTAAGCACTTCACCTAGAGTCACTTTCCAGACAACTGTATCTCGACTTGTGATTCTGCTAAGTGTTGTTTTGCACCAGCTGTTAAATGTTGATGAAGACAGGGAGGCAGTGGCTTCATACACTGGGCAGGGATGTGAGTGTGGGGGCAAGTACGTGAGACACTGGGTAAAATGAATGGGGGTTAAAGCAGCTGGGGTAGATCAGAAGTCTTAGAACACGTGGGAATATAGTTAAGGAGAGGTTGCTTCATTTGGTCAATATATGCATGAAAAGGGAGGAACGGTACCTAGGGACTGGTAGAGCATGCATAGCGCTTTGTATAAGGAAAAAAGGTATATAATAGAGCGTAAGAATTCTAAGGGAATAAGCCTGTTTAGTATACTGGGTTAGGTGTAACTATTGAGTTACTATTGAAAATGTTAAGGGTCAGAGTAGGAATGCAGAGGAGCATGGATGTTTTAGGAAGAGTAGGAGATGTGTAGACCAGGTGTTTCTTTTGAAGCATAAAAGTGAACACTTCTTAGAAAAGAGTAATGAGCTATGCAATTAAGGTTGCGATGGAATCAAAGAGTATATAGAAATAAGATTAGTGGAAGAAATAGGTCCACTTGAATATAACTCAGGTCATCTTACAGTTAGTCACTAAGAAATGTGTACCATTTTAACATTATTTCCTTTTTGTTATTAAACAAGAGGACACAAACGAAATCTCAGAAATCAGCAATTATTCTGGTCAGGACGAAAGCAAATTAAACAATATCAAAGTCACTAGAGAAATGTTCATCAAATACCTAGATTGATTGAAATGAACAAATCATACACTGATGAACTGTTTTCAAGGATTCTAAGGAATGTAGGAGGAACTTAAACAGCTTTTAGTACTCTCTTCATCATATTACTACTGGTACTGTATCGAATAAATGCAAAATAACAAATGTGATACCCATTTACGAAGTGGGAGATAGGTCCTTAGCTTCAAATTATAGCCCAGTCAGCCTAACCTCAGTTGTGGAAACATCGGAGAAACCAATAATTGATGATGCCATTCGAAGCCACCATGAAACATCTCATTCCGTTAACGAATCTCAGCCAGGTTTTACGAAGTGACTCCAACAATACACAGATTACCCGCACTTACAACACAAACTTATGACGACGTTTCGGCCCGACAATTAACTACTTACACAGTTAACTAGTGACTAATCAATTAAGTCGTACCGAAACATCGTCATAAGTGTCAGGTTCCTAAGTGCGGGCTATTCGTTAATTTTTTTTTTTTTTTTTTTTGCTATTTTTTAATGGTTTTATCCAATAACTTCAGTAAAGCGCATCTCAAAGAAACTGTTCAATTGGTTGTTAGATTTATCTTTCTTTAGTGAGTTTATAATCTTTCTCCGAGTGAATAATTTAGTCTGGCCATTCCTTTTCGACCTATGTTGTTATTTCGTCTGGTTCAATTTTTCTCGCTGAAATCCATCAGTATTATGTAGGACGCAGCTCAGTAGTAACGCGGGCGACGTAGGGCTGAAACCCTCGCTTCCAGTTCTTAGTCAGGGAGAAACGTTGCAGGAGTCTGCTAAAACATACTGCAACTGCTCTGCAACTGCTCTGGATGTTAGCAAACTGTGACCACAAATGCAAGTTTTTACAGACGAATCTCCCGCCCGCGTGGCCGTGACGAGCTCTAGCTCAAGTCCCCTCATGACTCACGAAATCGTATCGTATCGTATGGGAAAACTAAGGACCCCAATCGAAATACGTCACACTGGTTGGCTTTGTTGGGTTATCCTGGGTTATCAACCTGCCGGTGTTTATAAAAAAGGCACAATACCGTGACTGGACATCATAGAGGAAGAGAGACTTAAGACGACCCCCAATCCCAGAACGAAGGTAGTGGCAGACAGGGCCCTGCCTGTCTGCGCCTTCTTCCGTCTGGGTTAGTGTGACTGTAAATGTCTCGGACGAACGTTCAGCTCTCTTTATATGTGCGGTTGGTGTACTGCCGGTGTTTACATCGTGAATGCACACCGCCTTGTCCAGCTTCCATTGCTCTCTTTCTATAATTTCAGCGCCTGTTTATTTGGTCCGCTGTTCTCATGCAAATATCGTCGGGAAATTGTTATTTAATATCACGCTTAAATCCTCCTTCAGTTCACTGATTTTGACGTCATTCTGAATTCTGTATATTTCGTCTTGCACACTAAGTCAATTTCTAAACAGCTGTGTGTGTGTATTTGTGTGTGTGTGTGAATAAAAGAGCGTATGTACAAGAGTTTGTGAGTGTGTGTGTGTGTGTGTGTGTTTGTGTGTGTGTGTATGCGTTAGCGTGTGTGCGTGAGCTGGCGTGTGTGTATGCAGGCGTGTAGTGTGCAGCGATAGAGGCGAGCAGTGGTAGTATTGTGGGTGAGCTGGTGGGGACTGCACGCGCGCTGCTCATCTCTGGCACTCTCTCTCACGCTCTCTACACCACCCGCTCCCACGGCAACTGTAGGCTCATGTCCAACACACTCCCTCCCAGGCTGGTGCCTTACACTCCTACTGCTCTGTGCTTGCCTCCTATTCATCTATCCTATGTTGCTACGTCTTTATCAGAAGTACCTAATGCTCCATCCTCAGTTTCATCCCTAGCTCCTATTCCTCTATTCTGAGTTTCTGTTATTACTTAGTTATCAAATACTATTCCACAGTACACATGGCTCTATCTTTAGCATATGCTCTTTCATAGTTAGTTCCCACTGCTTTAGCATTATTAGCCACTGCTAATAATGCTACTGCTAATTTTACTACCTCTCTTTCCTTACTTCCTACTGCACTTTACTTAGTTACAGTTGCTCTATATTTAGTTCCTACTTCTCTAACCTTAGTTTCTGCAGTTCTAGCCCTAGTTATTATTGCTGAGTCCTTAGTTTCCAGGGCTCTATCCTCAGCCCCTACTGTTCTCTCTCTTTATCTTTTATTGTCTATTCAAACGTTACTACACAAGACTCCTTTCTACTAAGCTAAGGACTCAAAGGACAAGCTACAGGACGCAAGGTCCTTCATGAGAGATCTTTGACTCACTGACTCTCTTTACTGACTCTCTTTACTGACTCTCTTTACTGACTCTCTTTACTGACTCTCTTTACTGACTCTCTTTACTGTCTTCCACTTACACTGTCACTATCAACCTGACATTATATCTGCTCTTCGTGAAAGTATTTAATTCTCTTTTTTATTTTCTCTAAATATCCTTTCCTCAAACCACAGGCAAAGCGCCTAGGGGGAAAAAAAATCCAACCTTTTAAATATTCCTACACTCCAGTGACTTCAGTTTACCTGAAGTGACTTCAGTTTACCGGAAGTTACTTATCTGAATTTGAATATCCCTACATTACTCCCAAAACTGCCAAGTCATCACAATACACTGACCATACACCCACCATGTGCTACCGGAGCGGGTATAGCGTAGACGTATAGCGTGACGTGTAACGCTGACGTGTAACGCTGACGTATAGCGCTGACGTACAGATAATCGCTCATTTACCGCGGCTTGTGAAACCAGAGATGGTGCCGGAAATTATTATATGTGAAGTTATTGACGTTAATCACTGAGAAAGACTGCCTCTCCAAGGTGCACAGAAACGTATCAAAATATTAGAAAAAAATATATATAAGAAAAGTGAAGATAAATGAAAACGAGCAAATTAACGAAGATAAAAATAAAACAAAATTTGAAATAAAAGGAATATAAGATAAGGAGAGGCCAGCGTGTGTTACTAACTCGCTTGTGTTGTAAAACAGAAAAATATTAAAAAATACTAAGAAACAAACAAAATACGATGATAAATGTGAGGTTCACGAAGGTTAACTACAACTCAAAACAAAACACCTTGCAATGCATCTATTGTTTGAGTGATAGAACATCTGTGTTACCCACAATTGTCTCAAACAAGACCTTAATCTCTTGGTAATAAAAACAAATAAAGAAAATTAATAATAAAGATAATAAAGAAAGATAGTGATGAGTGACGCAAAAACGGACAATTGCAACAGAGGTGACTTAAGGTTTAATAAGGCGAGCCACACGCTACCCCAATGTTTACACCTGTGAGATGCAGTCTCTTATCACGTGTGTGTGTGAGTGTGTGTGTGTGTGTGTGTGTGTGTGTGTGTGTGTGTGTGTGTGTGTACTCCCTATTTGTGGTTGAGGGGTGAGTCATGTTGGTCGCTCTTCACTGATTGCTACTAGGTCCTCTCTCCTGTCATGAGCTTTTAACTGTCTAAACTTGTATGGTTCCTGCTCACTATGTGTTTTAAGCTATTCCACTTCTGTGTGTGTGTGTGTGTGTGTGTGTGTGTGTGTGTGTGTGTGTGTGTGTGTGTGTGTGTGTTGATGTGGTGTGTGTGTGTGAGTGTGTGTGTGTGGTGTGTGTGTGTGTGTGTGTGTGTGTGATGTGTGTGTGTGTGTGTGTGTGTGTGTGTGTGTGAGTGTGTGTGTGTGTGTCTGATGTGTGTGTGTGTGTGAGTGTGTGTGAGTGTGTGTGAGTGTGTGTGTGTGTGTCTGAGTGTGTGTGTGTGTGTGTGTGTGAGTGTGTGTGTGTGGTGTGTGTGAGTGTGTGTGTGTGTGTGTGTGAGTGTGTGTGTGTGTGTGATGTGTGTGTGTGAGTGTGTGTGTGTGTGTGTGTGTGTGTGTGCAGTGTGTGTGAGTGTGTGTGTTGTGGTGATGTGTGTGTGAGTGTGTTTGTGTGTGTGTGTGTGTGTGTGTGCAGTGTGTGTCTGAGTGTGTGTGTGAGTGTCTGTGTGTGTGTGTGTGGTGTGATGTGTGTGTGTGTGTGTGTGTATGTGTGTGTGTGTGTGTTGTGTGAGTGTGTGTGTGTGTCTGAGTGTGTGTGTGTGTTAGTGTGTGTGTGTGTGCAGTGTGTGTGTGTGTGTGTGTGTGTGTGTAGTGTGTGTGTGTGTGTGTGTGTGTTGTGATGTGTGTGAGTGTGTGTGTGTGTGTGTGTGTGATGTGTGTGTGTGTGTGTGTGTGTCAGTGTGGTGAGTGTTTTGTGTGTGTGTGTGAGAAGAGTGATATGCACTCGTCTAATTGTGGGTGCTCGAGTACGCACACGTATGCACGAGGGGGCTGGTGTTGCGGTGGTGTTGCGGTGGTGTTGCGGTGGTGGTTTTGTAGTAGTGGCGCTGGTGCTGCGCTATGGTGCTTCTGCTGTTGGGGTGGTGCTGGAATTGTTATGGTGCTGGTGTTGAGGTAGTGCTGGAATTGTGGTGGTGCTGGTGTTGAGGTAGTGCTGGAATTGTGGTGAAGCTGGTGTTGAGGTAGTACTGGAATTGTGGTGGTGCTGTGTTATGGTAGTGGTGTAAAGGTGCTTGTATTGTGGTGGTGCTCGTGCTATGGAGGCGGCTGGTATTATGATGGTAATGATATTGTAGTGATGTTTGCTTTTTGATGCTGGTTTTGTTAGTGCTGGTGTTATGGTGGTATTGGTGTTGATGCAGTGCTAGTGTTATCGTGCTGGTATTGTAGTGGTCCTGGAGTTATTGTGCTGGAATTGTGGTGTTGTTGACGTTTTTGCTGTGCTGTTGTGGTGATACTGGTATTGTGGTGATGCTGGTGGTGTGTTGGTGCTGTTGCGGTTCTAGTATTGTGGTGCTGCTGGTATTGTGGTGGAGCTAGTTATGGTGCTGGGATTGTGGTGGTGCTAGTGTTGTGGTGTTGTTGTTGAGGTGTGAGCTGTGCTCACACCTAAACAACAACAATTGTCATCAAAGATTTGTTAAGTTATACCATGAATTAAGGAAAGATCCTGGACTTCACCTTACGAAACAGACAAAGCAAATGCGATAGTAATTATGGACAAGGTAGATTATAGTGGAAAAATGAGCATGTTATTAGAAGAAGGGGACACAACGTGTCCTTACGTGTGCAGCGTACGGAGGCTGTTACGCACGGATCTTGTGTTGACTGGTGTTAGCATTCTCATACGCAGTGGCAGTGTACGCAAGCACCTACTGTAAAACCAGCAGGTCTAGCTGTAACATCCAGGGCTCCAGCTCGGCAACCAGTATTACCAGTAGCAGCAGCAGCAGCTGTCATAGCAGCAGCAGCAGCATTTAGCAGCAACAGAACGAGCAGCAGCAGCAGACGTAGCACCAGCAGCAGCTGTACCACCACCAGCTGTACCACTAGCACATGTACCACCAGCACCTGTATCACCAGCAGCTGCATCACCAGCAGCTGTACCACCAGCACCTGTACCACCACCAGCACCTGTACCACCACCAGCACCTGTACCACCACCAGCACCTGTACCACCACCAGCACCTGTACCATCAGCACCTGTACCATCAGCACCTGTACCACCAGCACCTGTACCACCACCGGCACCTGTACCACCACCAGCACCTGTACCACCAGAAGCAACAGCTGTGCAACAAGCAAAACTGCAGCATTAACAGCAGCAATAACTGTAGCATCAACAGTAATAACGGCAGGAGCAGCAGGAGTTGTAGCAACAGCAGTAACAGTAAGAGTTGCAGGAAGAGTAATAGCAGCAGAAGATGCAGTACTAGCAGCAGAAGCCGTACTAGCAGCAGCATTAACATCAGGAGCAGTACTAGCAGCAGCAGCAGTATTAGCAGCAGCGTTTAGCAGACGTAGCATCAGCAGCATAGCAGCAGAACGATTGCAGCATTAGCAGCAGAAGCATTAGTAGCAGCAGAACTTGCAAAAGCAGTAGTAACAGCAGCAGTAGTAGAAGCCGAAAGAGCAGTAGTAGCAGCAGCAGAAACATGCAGGAGCCGTAGAAGCAGCAGGAGTAGCAGCAGCAGTAGTAACAGCAGCAGCAGTATTAGTAGCAGCAGGAGCAGTAGTAGCAGCAGCCGTTGTGGCAGCAGCAGTAGTAGTAGTAGAAGCATCAGTAGTAGCAGCAGCAGTAGTGGCAGTAGTAGCAGCAGAAACAGTAGTAGCAGCAGCAGTAGTGACAGCAGCAGTAGTAGCAGCAGCAGCATCAGCAGCAGTTGTAGCAGCAGAAGCAGTAGCAGCAGTAGTAGCAGCAGCAGTAGTAGCAGCAGCAGTAGTAGCAGCAGCAGCAGCAGCAGCAGTAGTAGCAGCAGCAGCAGCAGTAGCAGCAGCAGCAGTAGTAGCAGCAGCAGTAGTGTCAGCAGTAGTAGTAGCAGCAGGAGCAGTAGTAACAGCAGTAGCAGCAGGAGTTGCAGGAACAGTAGTAGGCAGAAGACTGCAGTACTAGCAGCAGGAGCAGTAGTATCAGCAGGTGTTGCAGGAGCAGTAGTTGCAGGATCAGTAGTAGCAGCAGGAGTTGCAGGATCAGTAGTTGCAGGAGCAGTAGTAGCAGCAGCAGTTGCAGGAGCAGTAGCACCAGCAGGAGTTGCAGGAGCAGTAGTAGCAGAGCAGCAGGAGTTGCGGAACAGTAGGGGCAGCAGAAGATGCAGACAGCAGCAGGAGCAGTAGTATCAGCAGTGTTGCGAGCAGTAGCAGGATCAGTAGTAGCAGCAGGAGTTGCAGGATCAGTGAGCAGGAGCAGTATAGCAGGGAGTTGCAGAGCAATAGCACCAGCAGGAGGAGTTGCAGGAGCAGTAGTAGCAGCAAGAGTTGCAGGAACAGCAGGAGTTGCAGGAGCAGCAGTAGTAGCAGCAGCAGTTGCAGGAGCAGTAGCACCAGCAGGAGCAGTAGTAGCAGCAGGAGTTGCAGGAGCAGAGTAGTAGCAGCAGGAGTTGCAGTAGCAGTAGTACAGGAGTAGTATGAGCAGCAGTAGTAGCAGCAGGAGCAGATAGTACAGAGTTGCAGAGTAACAGACGGGTTGTAGGAGCAGTAGTAGCAGACAGGATGCAGGTAGTAAAGCAGAGTTGCAGACAGTAGTAACAACAGGAGGTAACAGGAGCAGCAGTAGTAGCAGCAAAGAAGTGCAGGATTGCAGTAACAGCAGGAAGATAGCAGGAGACAGTAGTAGACAGAGGACAGTAGTAGCAGAGGCAGGAGTAGTGTAACGGCAGAACTGAGTAGAACAACAGGAGTAGTACGCATTAACAGTAGTAGCAGGGCAGAGGAGCAGTAGTAACAGCAGAAGTTGCAGTAGTAACAACAGGAGTAGCAGGAGGAGCAGTAGTAGCAGCAGGATCAGTAGTAACAGCAGAAGTTGCAGAAGCAGTAGTAACAACAGGAGTAGCAGGAGCAGCAGTAGTAGCAGCAGGAGAAGTTGCAGGAGTAGTAGTAACAGCAGGAAGAGTAGTAGCAGGAGCAACAAGAGTTGTAGTAACAGCAGGAACGAGTAGTAGCAGGAGCAACAAGAGTAGTAGTAACAGAAGGAACAGTAATACCAGGAGCAGCAGGAGTAGTAGTAACGGCAGGAACTGTAGTAGCAGAAGCAGCAGGAGTAGTAACAGCAGGAACAGTAGTAGCAGGAGTAGCAGAGGAGTAGTAGTAACAGCAAGAGTTGCAAGAGCAGTAGTATGAGCAGGAGTTGCAGGAGTAGTAGTAACGGCAGGAAGCAGTTGTCTCGGCAGGAGCATTAGAGACGTAGCAACAGTAGTGGCAGCAGGAGCAGCAAAGTAGCAGTAGCAGCAGCAGTAGTATCAGTAGCAGCAATAGCAACAGTAGTAGCAACAGTAGCAGCAATAGAAACAGTAGCAGCAGGAGTAACAGTAGCCACGGTATTAGCAGTAGTAGCGGCAGGGGCAGTAGTAGTAGCAGCAGAATAGCAATAGTAGCAGGAGCAACAGAAGAAACAGTTGTAGCAGCAGGAGCAATAGTACTAGCAGTAATAGCAGGAACAGTAGTAGTAGTAGGAGCAATAGCAGCAGCAGGAGCAGTATTAACAGTGGTAACAGCAGTAGCCATATTAGCAGCAGGAGCATTGTAGGGGAGCCACAGCGGCGGCAGCGGTGGCAGGCTTGGCGACGGCGGCAGCGGCAGGTGGCGGCGGCAGCCACGGCCGGGAAAGTCGGCCACGTGGTCCAGCGATTCCAACTCCTCCTATGATGTCTTAGTCACCAGTACTGTCGTCACTGCTAGGACTGTCGTCACTGCTAGGACTGTCGTCACTGCTAGGACTGTCGTCACTGCTAGGACTGTCGTCACTGCTAGGACTGTCGTCACTGCTAGGACTGTCGTCACTGCTAGGACTGTCGTCACTGCTAGGACTGTCGTCAGTGCTAAGACTGTCGTCACTGCTAGCACCATCGTCGCTGCTAGCATGTCGTCACTGCTAGCACCATCGTCGCTGCTAGCACTGTCGTTACTGCTAGTACTGTCGTCACTGCTAGCTCTGTCGGCACTACTGTCGTCACTGCTAGCACTGTCGGCACTACTACTGTCGTCACTGCTAGCACTGCCGTCATTGCTACACTGTCATCACTGCTAGCACTGCCGTCTCTGCTATCACTGCTGTCAATGCTGTCTTCACTACTGTCAATGCCGCAGAGGTAGCAGTACATTAATAGCAGTAATAGTAATAATAGAAGATTTTTAATAGTAGTAGGAGCGGTATCTATGGGTTTTTAATAGTAATAGTAGCGGTATCAATGGGTTTTTAATAGTAGTAGCAGCGGTATCTATGGGTTTTTAATAGTAATAGTAGCGGTATCAATGGGTTTTTAATAGTAGTAGCAGCGGTATCTATGGGTTTAATAGTATGGGCATCATGGTTTTAATAGTAGTAGCAGCGGATGGGTTTAATATGTGTGCGTATCTATGGGTTTTTAATAGTAGTAGCAGCGGTATCTATGGGTTTTTAATAGTAGTAGTAGCGGTATCTATGGGTTTATTGATTCGTGGATAATTCCTGCTAATACTTCGTAGATGTGGAACCTGCTTTTATTCTGCTTAATACTGTTTGAAATGACGATTAGAGACGAAATTTTGCCGCGGACTGACGTTAATGTTTAAACAAACAAAGTTCCGGAGATGTAAATGCCTTGATTCATCTTTAATCGTCATTTTAGATGCTATTAAACAAAGTGTAGGCAACTTATTCTGGAGTATTTACATGAGGTTTAAAACAGTAAACCCTGGCATCACATAGCAACCAACAGCTACTACTACTATTACTACTTCTACTACTACCACTACTACTATTCTTCTTACTATTATTATTACGACCACTACTACTAAAACTATTATTTATACTGTTACTATTACTTCTACTGCTACGACTACCACTACTACTACTGTTACTTTTATTATTACTACTAGGATTACCACTACCACTACAACGACCACCACTACCACTATTACTACTACGACCACCACTACCACTATTACTACTACGATCACCACTACCACTACTACGACCACCACTGCTATTACTACTATGACCACCACTACCACTATTACTACTACGATCATCACTACCACTATTACTACTACGACCACCACTGCTATTACTACTACGATCACCACTACCACTATTACTACTACGACCACCACTGCTATTACTACTACGATCACCACTACCACTATTACTATTACGACACCACTAACTATTACTACTACGACCACCACTACCACTATTACTACTACGATCACCACTACCACTATTACTACTACGATCACCACTACCACTATTACTACTACGACCTCCACTGCTATTACTACTACGATCACCACTACCACTATTACTACTACGACCACCACTGCTATTACTACTACGACCACCATACCACTATTACTACTACGACCCCACTGCTATTACTACTACGACCACCACTACCACTATTACTACTACGATCACCACTACCACTATTACTACTACGACCACCACTGCTATTACTACTACGATCACCACTACCACTATTACTACTACGACCACCACTGCTATTACTACTACGACCACCACTACCACTATTACTACTACGATCACCACTACCACTATTACTACTACGATCACCACTACCACTATTACTACTACGACCTCCACTGCTATTACTACTACGATCACCACTACCACTATTACTACTACGACCACCACTGCTATTACTACTACGATCACCACTACCACTATTACTACTACGACCGCCACTGCTATTACTACTACGACCACCACTACCACTATTACTACTACGATCACCACTACCACTATTACTAATACGACCACCACTGCTATTACTACTACGATCACCACTACCACTATTACTACTACGACCACCACTACTATTACTACTACGACCACCACTGCTACTACCACAAGGGCCGGTATTCCTACTGCAGCGGTTATTCCTTCACCTCGTCTTGCTACCTATATATACGTACCACTTAAGTCCTTGTATTGGCTGGACAGAGCGCCTGCACAGCGAAGCGTTGCCGCATTAAAATGTCACATTAGTTGCACTGTTGCACTGACAATATTACAGTGTAGATGACGTACGATGTGTATGTAACGTATAGGGAATAGGTGACATACAGACATCATCTGACGTCCACCAGGCGATGCAGTCATTCCTGCTGTCAGAAGATTGCATATTTCGATCCTCTTTTGCGATCCTCTTTAGCATAGGACCCCAGAAGAAGATCGAAAAATACAGACCAATTAAACTTCTGAGTTTGTCTGCATGTGGGATATTATTGTGGAATATTATTGCTCATTTCACTTTAATTATCCATATATATATATATATATATATATATATATATATATATATATATATATATATATATATATATATATATATATGTGTGTGTGTGTGTATAATAATAATTTCACTCCGGCAGTATCGTTAGTCGTTATGTTCGTTATGTATCTCTAAACTTATACTGCCACCGCCAGTACTGTTGTCACCGCAGAACTACTGTCACCGCCAGTACTGCTGTCACCGACAGTACTACCGTCACCACCAGTGTCACTAGTAGTTCAGTGATAGTATTAGTAGTATTATAACCGTTAGTTGAGTCACAAGCCTTTGTAAGGACTCGGCTTGCAAATGCAACTGCATTGTACTTGCTACCGGTCTTTTGTGCAAGTACGGCACCTATCCAATGGAACTAGCATCAGTTGTTAGGTAGAAAGGCTTTGAAAAATCTGGGAATTTCAAAATTGGAGCAGATGTTAGCTTTTCTTTCAGAGTTTGAAATTCTCTTTCTTGACGGAAGGTCCAAAGAAATGGAGCATCTTTCTTAAGCAACTCAGTCAGAGGAGCTGCTATGGAAGTAAAAATAGCAATGAATGATCTATAAAAACCTGCTAAGCCCACAAAGGATCTTCCGGCATCAGCAGTTTTGGGATATTCAAAATTTAATACTGCAGTTACTTTACTATGGTCAGTCGTAACCCCTCTAGGAGTGACTCCGTGACCAAGAAACTTGATTTCTGATCTGAAAAATTGACAATTAGACAGTTTGATCTTTAAATTGGCTTCTTCAAGCTTACCAAGTACTACGTCAAGTCTTTTCAAGTGGGTATCCACGTCTTGTGACATGACAATCACATCATCTAAGTACACCATAAGTGCATTACCTATGAGGCCTCTAAAAATATTGGTCATGAGCCTCGAGAATGTGAGAGGTGAAGAGCATAAACCGAAAGCCATACAGAGGAAGTGGAAATGGCGGTTAGCTCTTGGCAGTCCTTGTGAAGAGAGACTTGCCAAAACCCTTGTAACAAATCTAGGGTCGAGAAGACTTTATCGCCTATGTTACGTAAAAGGTCACCAAGTACAGGAAGTGGGAAGCGATCTGGAATTGTTTTCGCATTTAACTTCCTAAAATCAATCACTGGACACCAAGTACCGTCCTTCTTAGGTACTAAGATCAGGGGCGCATTCCAGGGTGAATTGCTAGGTGCGACAACACCATCATCAAGCATCTGATTGATTAATTCATCTGCGACAGCAACTTCTGTACGCAGGTACATAAATTGGTCTAGTACCAGGTTCAAGGGGGATGCGATGGAACAATAAGTTCGTTATAACCATCTTCTCACAATGGTTGTTCAACAGATTCAACAAACGTTTGACCTCATCTGGGAAGTCAGTGGGAGCTAAGTCTTTCTCCTCTACTGGTGGAGTGGAATGATCCAGTGGAGTGGATGTGAGTGTACTACCATTTTCCACTAATATACCTGACACCAACCAAGCTACGTTGTGTTTATTACCCAGTCTATGAGAAGAACCCCCACGACACCAGTACTGCCGTCACCGCCAGTACTGCCGTCACCGTCAGTAATGCCTAATGCCGTCACCGCAGTACTACCATCACCGCCAGTACTGTCGTCACTGCCAGTACTACCGTCACCACCAGTACTACCGTCACCGAAAGTACTACCATCACCGCCAGTACTACCGTCACCGAAAGTACTACCATCACCGGAAGTACTACCGTCACCGCCAGTACTGCCGTTACCGCCAGTACTACTATCACCGCCAGTACTGCCGTCACCGCCAGTACTACCATCACCACCAGTACTGCCGTCTCCGCCAGTACTACCATCACTGCCAGTACTACCGTACCGCCAGTACTACCATCACCGCCAGTACTGCCATCACCGCCAGTACTACCGCCACCACCAGTACTACCGTCACCACCAGTCCTAATGTTACCGAAAGTACTACTATCACGGGAAGTACTACTGTCACCGCAGTACTACCGTCACCGAAAGTACTGCCATCACCGCCAGTACTACCGTCACCGAAAGTACTACCATCACCGCCAGTACTACCGTCACCGCCAGTACTGCCGTCACCGCCAGTACTACCACCACCACCAGTACTACCGTCACCACCAGTCCTACCGTCACCGAAAGTATTACTATCACGGAGTACTACCGTCACCGCCAGTACTACCGTCACCGAAAGTACTACCATCACCGCCAGGACTACCGTCACCGAAAGCACTACTATAACCGCCAGTACTACCGTCACCGAAAGTACTGCCGTCACCGCCAGTACTGCCGTCACCCAGTACTGCCGTCACCGTCAGTACTCAGTACTGCCGTCACCGCCAGTACTACCATCACCGCCAGTACTGCCGTCACCGCCAGTACTACCGTCACCGCCAGTACTGCCGATTCCGCCAGTACTGCCGTTACCGCCAGTACTACCGTAACCACCAGTACTACCGTCACCGAAAGTACTACCACCACCGCCAGTACTACCATCACTGCCAGTACTACCGTCACCGCTAGTGCTACCGTCACCGCCAGTACTATCGTCACCGAAAATCCTACCATCACTGCAAGTACTACCATCACCGCCAGTACTACCGTCACCGCTAGTTCTACCATCACCGCCAGTATTACCATCACCGCCAAGACTACCATCACCACCAGAACTACCATCACCGCCAGTTCTACCATCACTGCCAGTACTGTCACCGCCAGTACTACTGTCACCGCCAGACCTACCATCACCGCCAGTACTACCATCACCGACAGAACTTCTGTCACCGCCAGTACTTCCGTCACCTCCAGTACTACCATTACCGCCATTACTACCGTCACCTCCAGTACTACCATTACCGCCATTACTACCGTCACCTCCAGTACTACCATCACCGCCAGTACTACCGTCACCGCCAGTACTACCGTCACCGCCAGTACTACCTTCGCTGCCAGAACTACCGTCACCGCCAGTACTACCGTCACCGCCAGTTCTACCATCACCACCAGTACTACCGCCACCGCCAGTACTACCGTCACCGCCAGTACTACCGTCACCGCCATGACTACCATCACCGCCAGTACTACCATCACTGCCAGTACTACCGTCACCGCCAGTACTCCGTCACCGCCAGTACTGTCACCGACGGTACTGCCATCACTGGGAATACTGCCATCGCGGCCAGTACTGTCGTCACCGACAGTACTGCCATCACCGACAGTACTGCCATCACCGACAATTCTAGCCATCACCGATAGTACTGTCACCGCAAGTACTGCTCTTACTGTCAGTACTGCATTCACCGTCATTACTGCCGTTACTTCCAGTACTGCGTCACTGCCGTCAATGCCATGAGTGGCATCACCGCCTATTCTGCATTAACCTCCAATACTGCCATCACTTCTGTCTCTGCCGGTACTGCCGTCACCGCATGTACTGCATTCACTGTCAGTACCACCTCCATCACCGACAGTACTGACGTCACTATCACTCCACTACCACAGTCACCGCCAGCACTACCGTCACCTCCGGTACTATCGTCAGTGCCAGTACTGCTTTACGCGCATTAATACCGTCACGTATACTGCATCACTTCAATATGCCGTCACTGTCAATATTGCCGTCACTGTCAATACTGCCAGTCACTGTCAGTATTACCGTCACTGTCAATATTGCCGTCACTGTCAATACTACCGTCACTGTCAGTATTGCCGTCACAGCGACTACTGTCATCACTACCAGAACTGCCGATGCTGTTAGTACTGCCCTCATCGCTAGTATTACTGTTACTACCAGTGCTGCCGTCACTGTCAGTAATGCCGTTACTACCAGCAATGCCGTCACCAACAGTGTTACTGACGTCACTTCCAGTACTGCAGTCACTGCCAGTACTGCCGTCACTACCAGCACTGCTGTCACCGACAGTACTACTGTCGTCACTTCGAGTACTGCAATCACACTGACGTCACTGCTAGCACTGCAGTAACTGCTATCACTTCAGTCACTGCTAGCACTGCAGTCACTGCTATCACTGCAGTCACTGCTAGCACTTCAGTCACTGCCAGGGCTGCAGTCACTGCCAGGGCTGCAGTCACTGCTAAGACTGTCGTTACTGCCAGTAGTGCTGTCACTGAAAGTACTGACGTCACTGAAAGTACTGCTATCACTGCCAATGCTGCCTTCAACGCCAGTACTATCGTCACTGCAAAACTGTCGTCACTGCCAGAACTGCCTTTAAGTGCAAGTACTGCCGTTACCATCACTACCGCCGTCGTCACTGCCAGTACTGCTGTCACCAATAGTACTGCCGTCACTACCAACACTCCCGGCACTGCAATCACTGCCAATACGTCTATCACTGCGTTTTGCAGACACTGCAAATACTTACGTCACTGTCAGTAATGCAGTCACTGCCAGAATTGCTTTCACTGCAGGTATTGCCGTCACTGTCAGTGCAATAACTGTCAGTATTGTTGTCACTGCCAGTGTTGCTGTCACTGCTAGAACTTAAATCATTGGAAGTACTGCCAGCACTGTCCATACTTCCAACACAATTGGTACTTTCAACACTGCAGATACTGTCTTCACTGCCACTGATGCTGACACTGCCTATACTGCCGGCGTTGAAAGTAATATCGTCGCTACCAGTACTGTCGTTGCTACCAATACTGTCACCACTGCCAGTACTGTCATCACTGCCAGTACTGTCGTCACTGCCAGTACTGGTGTCAAAACTATTACAGTCGTCTACACCAGTATTGTCGTCGCTACCAGTACTGTCGTCGCTACCAGTACTGTCGTTGCAACCAGTACTGGTGTGACCGCCAGTACTGGTGTCACCGCCAGTACAAGTGTGACCGCCAGTACTGTTGTCACCGCCAGTACTAGTGTCAACGCCAGTACTGGTGTCAACGCCAGTACTAGTGTCAACGCCAGTGCTGGTGTCACCGCCAGTACTGGTGTCACCGCCAGTACTAGTGTCAACGCCAGTACTTGTGTCACCGCCAGTACGGGTGTCACCGCCAGTACTGCTATCGCTGCTAGTACTGGTGTCACTGCCAGCACTGCCATCGCTGCTTGTACTTTCTTCACTATCTGTACTGCCGCCAGCACTACTACCCTCATCTACTATCCTCATCTACTACCCTTATCTACTACCCGCATCTACTACCGGCACTACCACTAGCACCGTTTCTACCTCCGTCACCGGCACAGTCACTAGCACCGCCACTAGCACCGCCACTGATACCGTCGCCAGCTCCTCCGCTATCACTGCTGAAGGCACTGCCGTTAGCACTACCGTCAGTTACCCCGCTACTACCTCCAGCATCGTGGCCAACACCACCCAGCACCGCTACTTGCACCACCACCAGCACCACCGCCAAATCTGCCGATAGTACCGCTGCCAGCACCGCCACTTGTACCACCAGCACCACCACCAATATCACGGGAAGCTGTAACCGTCGCAACACCACCGCAACACCGTCGCTAGGCAACGCCGTTAGCACCATTGTCAGCACCGCTGCTAGATCCTTCGCTAGCACACCAACAGCATTTCCGCCACTACCGCCACCACTAGCGCTGCGAGTACCACAGCTAGTACGACCGCCGGCTTGCACCACTGCTAGGAGCACCGCTAGCATCGCGGCTAGCACCGCCGCTAGCACCGCCGTCGGTACCATTGTCAGCACCACCGCCATATCCACTGCTATAACAGCCGAGAGCTCCGACACTAGCACCGCCAGCAGCACCACCACCACTAGAACGAAGGCTAGCATAACGGCTAGCACCGCCGCAAGCACCATCGCCAGCACCGCCATTAGCATCGCCGCCAACACCACCGCCGCCAGTACAACTGCCAGCAGAACCGCCAGCACCACCGCCAGTACTGCCACTAGCACCACAGCTATCACCGCCCACAGCACCGCAGCTAGCACCGCTGCCAGCACCAACGCTAGCACCACAGCAAGCACCACTTGTAGAACACTGCCAGCAACACCGCTAGCACTACCGCCAACACCACCGTCAACACCGCTAGCACCGCCGCAAGTACCACCGCCAACACCACCGCCAACACCACCGCCAACACCAACATTGTCATGCTTCCTGAAGGAAGGTTTTTCAATTGTATTAATTAAAGCTTTAAACCCATGAGAGTCATTCACTTTCCCTCCATCACTACCAGGTGGTGGAGGCGCTCTCCACCTTCCCTCCATCACTACCTGGTGATGGAGGCTCCCTCCACATTCCCTCCATCACTGCCTGGTAGTGAAGGCTCCCTCCACCTTCCCTCCATCACTGACTGGTGGAGGAGGCGCTCTCCACCTTCCCTCCATCACTACCTGGTAGTGGAGGCGCCCTCCACCTTCCCTCCATCACTAACTGGTGGAGGAGGCGCCCTCCACCTTCTCTCCATTACTACCTGGTGGTGGAGGTGCCCTCCACCTTCCCTCCATCACTAACTGGTGGTGGCGCCCTCCACCTTCTCTCATTACTACCTGGTGGTGGGGCGCCCTCCACCTTCCTCCATCACTAACTGGTGAGAGGCGCCTCCACCTTCTCATACTACCTGGTGGTGGAGGCGCCCTCCACCTTCCCTCCATCACTAACTGGTGGAGGAGGCGCCCTCCACCTTCTCTCCATTACTACCTGGTGGTGGAGGCGCCCTCCACCTTCCCTCCATCACTACCTGGTGGTGGTGGCGCCCTCCACCTTCTCTCCATCACTACCTGGTGGGGGGCACCTCCACCTTCCCTCCATCACTACCTGGTGATGGGGCACCCTCCACCTTCCCTCCATCACTACTTGGTGGTGGTGGCGCCCTCCACCTTCCCTCCATCACTACCTGGTAGAGGTGCCCTCCACCTTCCCTCCATCACTCCTGGTGGTGGTGGCCCCTCCACCTTCCCTCCATCACTACCTGGTGGTGGGGCACCCTCCACCTTTCCTCCATCACTACCTGGTGGTGGTGGCGCCCTCCACCTTCCCTCCATCACTACCTGGTGGTGGTGGCGCCCTCCACCTTCCCTCCATCACTACCTGGTGGTGGTGGCGCCCTCCACCTTCCCTCCATCACTACCTGGTGGTGGTGGCGCCCTCCACCTTCCCTCCATCACTTCCTGGTGGTGGTGGTGGCACCCTCCACCTTCCCTCCATCACTACCTGGTGGTGGTGGCGCCCTCCACCTTCCCTCCATCACTTCCTGGTGGTGGTGGTGGCACCCTCCACCTTCCCTCCATCACTACCTGGTGGTTGTGGCGTCCTCCACCTTCCCTCCATCACTACCTGGTGGTGGTGGCGCCCTCCACCTTCCCTCCATCACTACCTGGTGGTGGTGGCGCCCTCCACCTTCCTTCCATCACTACCTGGTGGTGGTGGCACCCTCCACCTTCCCTCCATCACTACCTGGTGGTGGTGGCACCCTCCACCTTCCCTCCATCACTACCTGGTGGTGGTGGCACCCTCCACCTTCCCTCCATCACTACCTGGTGGTGGTGGCGCCCTCCACCTTCCCTCCATCACTACCTGGTGGTGGTGGCACCCTCCACCTTCCCTCCATCACTACCTGGTGGTGGTGGCACCCTCCACCTTCCCTCCATCACTACCTGGTGGTGGTGGCACCCTCCACCTTCCCTCCATCACTACCTGGTGGTGGTGGCACCCTCCACCTTCCCTCCATCACTACCTGGTGGTGGTGGCACCCTCCACCTTCCCTCCATCACTACCTGGTGGTGGTGGCACCCTCCACCTTCCCTCCATCACTACCTGGTGGTGGTGGCACCCTCCACCTTCCCTCCATCACTACCTGGTGGTGGTGGCACCCTCCACCTTCCCTCCATCACTACCTGGTGGTGGTGGCACCCTCCACCTTCCCTCCATCACTACCTGGTGGTGGTGGCACCCTCCACCTTCCCTCCATCACTACCTGGTGCTGGCATTCTGTAGTCACTGACTGACAAATTCTCTTCGTCCTGGTAACCGAAGCTGACCTCTCGTTCCTCGGATCAAACCTGGTTGCCTCCATTTCCTTAATAGTTTACCGCGTTATCATAAAATTATATTAATAACTGAAGTGTAAAGGGAGATGAGTTGTTACGAGTTTGTAATTACCATGATAACTGTAAACAGTATGATAACTTTGAACATAGTGTCGTCAGAAGTAGTCTATGCAGTATTGTAAATAACTGATAACGTAATCATTATGATAACTTGAGAGATCAGTGTAGTTGAACACTATGATACAGTCTCATTAGTAACTGTACGCATTAGTATGAACACTATGATAACAGTCATCATTATGATAACTTGAGAAGATCAGTGTAGTATGAAACACTATGATAACAGTCATCATTATGATAACTTGTGAGATCAGTGTTGTATGAAACACTATGATAACAGTCATCATTATGATAACTTGTGAGGATCAGTGTTGTATGAAACACTATGATAACAGTCATCATTATGATAACTTGTGAGAATCAGTGTTGTATGAAACACTATGATAACAGTCATCATTATGATAACTTGTGAGGATCAGTGTAGTCAGATAATATAAGTGAAAATATTTGTTTCAAAGTTGTTTTTGTGAATATTTTACTTATTTCCCGAACAAATATCTGGGTGGATGTAATTCATATTTTCAATATTGTGCATGTTGAGTGTGCAGCGACACTGTTCAATATTGTGCGTGTTGAGTGTGCAGCAACACTGTTCAATATTGTGCGTGTTGAGTGTGCAGCAACACTGTTCAATATTGTGCATGTTGAGTGTGCAGCAACACTGTTCAATATTGTGCGTGTTGAGTGTGCAGCAACACTGTTCAATATTGTGCATGTTCAGTGTGCAGCGCCACTGTTCAATATTGTGCGTGTTGAGTGTGCAGCAACACTGTTCAATATCGTGCGTGTTGAGTGTGCAGCGACACTGTTCAATATCGTGCATGTTCAGTGTGCAGCGCCACTGTTCAATATTGTGCGTGTTGAGTGTGCAGCAACACTGTTCAATATCGTGCATGTTCAGTGTGCAGCAACACTGTTCAATATTGTGCATGTTGAGTGTGCAGCGACACTGTTCAATATTGTGCATGTTGAGTGTGCAGCGACACTGTTCAATATTGTGCATGTTGAGTGTGCAGCAACACTGTTCAATATCGTGCATGTTGAGTGTGCAGCAACACTGTTCAATATATGTGCATGTTGAGTGTGCAGCGACACTGTTCAATGTTGCATGTTGAGTGTGCAGCAACACTGTTCAATATTGTGCATGTTAGTGCAGCGACACTGTTCAATATGTGTGTGAGTGTGCAGCAACACTGTTCAATATCGTGCATGTTGGAGTGTGCAGCAACACTGTTCAATATTGTGCATGTTGAGTGTGCAGCAACACTGTTCAATATTGTGCATGTTGAGTGTGCAGCGACACTGTTCAATATTGTGCATGTTGAGTGTGCAGCGACACTGTTCAATATCGTGCGTGTTGAGTGTGCAGCAACACTGTTCAATATCGTGCGTGTTGAGTGTGCAGCAACACTGTTCAATATCGTGCATGTTGAGTGTGCAGCAACACTGTTCAATATTGTGCATGTTGAGTGTGCAGCAACACTGTTCAATATTGTGCATGTTGAGTGTGCAGCGACACTGTTCAATATTGTGCATGTTGAGTGTGCAGCAACACTGTTCAATATTGTGCATGTTGAGTGTGCAGCGACACTGTTCAATATCGTGCGTGTTGAGTGTGCAGCAACACTGTTCAATATTGTGCATGTTGAGTGTGCAGCGACACTGTTTAATATCGTGCGTGTTGAGTGTGCAGCAACACTGTTCAATATCGTGCGTGTTCAGTGTGCAGCGACACTGTTCAATATCGTGCGTGTTCAGTGTGCAGCGACACTGTTCAATATCGTGCGTGTTGAGTGTGCAGCAACACTGTTCAATATCGTGCGTGTTGAGTGTGCAGCGACACTGTTCAATATCGTGCGTGTTGAGTGTGCAGCGACACTGTTCAATATCGTGCGTGTTGAGTGTGCAGCGACACTGTTCAATAAGATATTTTCACGGCCTATTTTTAAGTCAACTTCCCCACCTTCCAGACATTTTTTAAGCCTCTCATTATTCAAATTTTGAGGCCTTTATATTATGGGTTATTAAATGCAGACGACTTATCAGAAAAGAAAAAATATAATTATTAATATGGATGAACTAATGTGTTACTTCGGTTTAATATAATTTTTTTTTAGAATAAACTTAGTAATTAACATTTCCCAACTAGTGCAACGACCAGTAACTTGTAGTAATATTACGTTACCAAACACCAAATATAATTGATGGTATAAAATAAATGTTCATATATTGAAATTTTTTTGCGAGAAAATTTGAAAAATGTGTAAAGTGAAGACAAGTGTATTAGTGCAAAAAATCTGAGTGAACGGTGGATGGTGGGATGCCCAGGACAGCCTGCAAGACACCTGCAACAGCCATGTTGCGTCTCGTGCAACGAGGAGCCAGCAGGCCTTCCCTGGGCTGCATCCTCCTGTGCTTCGCCCTCACCCTCTGCCTCCTCGCCTTAGGTAAGTACCAGAGTGTTCAACTTCATACACCGTCATTCTCAATGACTAACAAAGCTTAAAGACTAACTAACTTAATCCACATGTCAACACTGCTAAATTATCAAATCACAGAAAAACTGGGGATCAAAACCATGAAGAGCAAGTTTACAGCTCACTATCATGAGTTCGAACCCCACCCTGACTGTGATTTGTTTTCAGTCGTGTTATTACGATTTCGTGAACCATTGCAAAGCTGCGTAGAAATAGTACAACTTTCAAGCTGTGTAATATTGTTTTATACGAATTGGAAATTGTAAAAGGAAATGATACGCTGGAAAAGGATTTTGTAATTGTAAACACAATGATGCCTAAAGATGAAGCACATGTCACTAATTGCATGTCATTTATTTGGCCCGTTTTGTACTGTCATTATGACGGCGTGTTCACTCACAGGACGAGTGCTGCTGCCCACTACTGTGGTGATGGCAGAATATTCACTCATAGGATGAGTAACGCTGCCCAGTACTGACTATATTACTATATTCACTCACAAGATGAGTGTCACTACCGACTTACAGTGGAATATTCACTCGCCATATAAGTGGCGCTGTCAAATCGTGTCTACATTATGGTCTTTATTGGCCCAAGAGGGTAGTGGCGATTATTTATATATATAATATATATATATATATATATATTATAGTATATATATATATATATATATATATATATATATATATATATATATATATATATATATATATATATATATATCATGAAATAAAGAACTGATTGACAATAAGAGTTGTGAGCAGTGCCACTTGCCCACATTCATTAAGTGCCAGTTAATGAATGCGCTGTACATAACACTAGAAATTTATATTAACGAAACGTTTCGCCCGCAGGCTTCGTCAGTCGATAACAGACATCAACACTGGTGGAAAACTAAGTAAACGAAGTGGAGAGGTAGTTGATGTAATCAGTCTGACACTTTTGGAGCAAGATGGTTAGAATTTTAACCTAATGCAGAAGCAAGTAGCCAGAGACATATATACTGGAAAGTGAGGTGTATCAGCTTGGAAATTAGTCACCGGTGAGCTGAGACCCACGAGTGGCAGGTCATACCAAACAGATATTAGCAATAAAGTAGCCAGAGACAAGCGTGTCACCAGGAAACCATGGTGTTGCAGTGTCCGACAAGCTTCGTGTTGCATGTGGCATATATAATATTAAGTTGAAGAACTCTTTGTAAATGATACCGACAAAATTGCTTTAGAAAAACGTGAACAAACACTAGAACAAATTTATTTGAAATAGTTTTCGGTCCTGGGGCGTTGATCACTTCTAACAGGCATAGGTCGAAAATAATAGTGACCTGAAAAATGCAAATGAGGCTTTTTTGAGATGAGGTCAGGTAGACAATGAGGTTCTATCTATTCTACGGTGTGGGTGACGTCTATTAGCGAGGCTTCTCGCGTAAGCGTGGTCGGTGTCCAAGGTCATGTTGTTTGAGAACGCGTTGCGCCTCATTCCGACTCATGAAATGACCCATGGAGTACCTGTAGAGGACAAAGTCGTTCCTGTTGCAGGCGATTCCGTGCTCACTTAGGCGGACCGAGAGCTTTCAAGGTAAAACTATCCTTAACAAATTCCCAAAAACATTCCAGGTACTTGCTAGTAGTAATATTAATGTATTTTTCCACCATAAAAAACATTCCCCCCCATCAAAGACCTCACCTGGAGGCTAAGTCCCGCGCCATGAACTTCCACAGCGGGCGTCTACACCATCCCCTACGGTCACTCTCCCACAGCGGGCGTCTACACCATCCCCTACGGTCACTCTCCCACAGCGGGCGTCTACACCATCCCCTACGGTCACTCTCCCACAGCGGGCGTCTACACCATCCCCTACGGTCACTCTACAAGAAACATTAATAGCATCATCCTTCTTTAATATAATTTTCGTTCATTAATAGCATCTGACTAGATTAATATCGTTAGGTAAACGGATGTAAGTGAAACTAATGTGACATTTTTTTGTGGCAACGTTTCGCTCTCCAGGAGCTTTGTCTCGCTCCTGTTTAGCGAAACGTTGCCACAATAAAATGTCACATTAGTGCACTTGTGTCCTTATACCCAACATGTTGTCGGTAATTCTACCAACAACATTAATACATTAATATCATCATTAAGTCACATCAGAACAAGTCACAGCCGCCCCAATAAAATCACGAAATTCTTCTACTCAGTGAAGAATGTTTTCTGCGAAAAAAATATATAATACATAATTTCGATTAGTGTGCAAATAATATCCATATACTTTTGTTCAAAGCAACCATTAAAAGAATAATAGGTAAATAACCTGCTGATGGGAAACTTGTACTGAAACTTGAACCATTAACTAATCACACTGAATACCTTTCCTGGTCTAAGTCGGTCGAAACGTCGCTATTAGTTACAATTTCCTATATGTTATATGTATATTGTTCCAGTCACGGTATTGGGCCTTTTTATTCATTGAAAGAGTAAATCTTTATAGTCATTCTTGCTTTATTTAAAAGTAATATTATTGAAAATGAAAATTCTAAATAACATTATACTATAGTATTTAGCTACAATGACAGTGACACTGTCCAATACTGTCTTTATGGTGGTACTTTCACTCGCAAGATTACTGACACTGTCCAATACTGTCTTTATGGTGGTACTGTCACTCGCAAGATTACTGACACTGTCCAATACTGTCTTTATGGTGGTACTGTCACTCGCAAGATTGCTGACACTGTCCTATACTGTCTTTATGGTGGTACTTTCACTCGCAAAATTGCTGACACTGTCCTATACTGTCTTTATGGTGGTACTTTCACTCGCAAAATTGCTGACACTGTCCTATACTGTCTTTATGGTGGTACCTTCATTAACAAGATTAGTGTCACTGTCCAATACTGTCTTTTTGGTGGGATTAGTGGTACTGACTAATACTCGATGCTGGTATATAGAAAAGAAGCCCCATTGAAACATTAGGACAATAAAATGTCGTATTATTTGTATTTCGTGTATTTTTTTCACCTTGTCGGAATCAATCCCATTTTTACCATGCAGGGTGGAATCTTGACTCATATGATGAGTGTCACTCTCCAGTACTGTCTCTGTAGCGGTACTTTCTCTCACAGGATGAGTAGCACTGCCCAGTACTCTCTGTATAGCTGTATGTTCTCCCACAGGATGAACAGCACTGCCCAGTACTCTCTGTATAGCTGTATGTTCTCCCATAGGATGAGTGCCGCTGTTCAATACTCCATAACAGTATGTTCACTCGTACCATGAATGGCACTGCCACATACTATATTGATTTCGAAATGTTTACTTACAGCATGAGTAGTACTTCCCAGTACTGTCTCACTGGCAGTATGTTTACTCACTGAGTGGCACTGCCCAAAGCTGTCTTCACGATGGTGTTTACTCACAATGAGTGGTACTTCCCAAGACTGGCTTTGGGGTGGAAAGTTCCCTCTCAAGATGAGCTGGGGACCGAAACGTCGTAAGGTACTCTCTATTATGTTCCGGTTATTTGTGTATTGTCTAGTACTCTCACTCTCCAGCAACTCACTCACTCACAGTATTGCATGTATAGTGTTATTTTCACTCAGTACATTATGTTTAATTGCATTCTCACTCACAGTATTGAGTGTATAGCGGTATTCTCACAGTACTGAGTGTATAACGGTATTGTCACTCACAGTACTGAGTGTATAGCGGTATTCTCACAGTACTGAGTGTATAACGGTATTGTCACTCACAGTACTGAGTGTATAGTGGTATTCTCACTCACAGTATTGAGTGTATAGCGGTATTCTCACTCACAGTACTGAGTGTATAGCGGTATTCTCACTCACAATATTGAGTGTATAGCGGTATTCTCACTCACAGTACTGAGTGTATAGCGGTATTCTCACTCACAGTATTGAGTGTATAGCGGTATTCTCACTCACAGTATTGAGTGTATAGCGGTATTCTCACTCACAGTATTGAGTGTATAGCGGTATTCTCACTCTCAGTATTGAGTGTATAGCGGTATTCTCACTCACAGTATTGAGTGTATAGCGGTATTCTCACTCACAGTATTGAGTGTATAGCGGTATTCTCACTCACAGTATTGAGTGTATAGCTGTATTCTCACTCACAGTATTGAGTGTATAGCGGTATTCTCACTCACAGTATTGAGTGTATAGCTGTATTCTCACTCACAGTATTGAGTGTATAGCGGTATTCTCACTCACAGTATTGAGTGTATAGCGGTATTCTCACTCACAGTATTGAGTGTATAGCGGTATTCTCACTCACAGTATTGAGTGTATAGCGGTATTCTCACTCACAGTACTGAGTGTATAGTGGTATTCTCACTCACAGTATTGAGTGTATAGCTGTATTCTCACTCACAGTATTGAGTGTATAGCGGTATTCTCACTCACAGTATTGAGTGTATAGCGGTATTCTCACTCACAGTATTGAGTGTATAGCTGTATTCTCACTCACAGTATTGAGTGTATAGCTGTATTCTCACTCACAGTATTGAGTGTATAGCTGTATTCTCACTCACAGTATTGAGTGTATAGCGGTATTCTCACTCACAGTATTGAGTGTATAGCTGTATTCTCACTCACAGTACTGAGTGTATAGCTGTATTCTCAAAGTATTGAGTGCATAGCGGTATTGTCACTCACAGTACTGAGTGTATAGCAGTATTGTCACAGTACTGAGTGTATAGCTGTATTCTCACAGTATTGAGTGCATAGCGGTATTGTCACTCACAGTACTGAGTGTATAGCTGTATTCTCACAGTATTGAGTGCATAGCAGTATTGTCACTCACAGTACTGAGTGTATAGCAGTATTGTCACTCACAGTACTGAGTGTATAGCAGTATTGTCACTCACAGTACTGAGTGTATAGCAGTATTGTCACTCACAGTACTGAGTGTATAGCAGTATTGTCACTCACAGTACTGAGTGCATAGCGGTATTCTCACTCACAGGATGAGTACCATTTACTGTCTTTATGGTAATGTGTTTGCTAGCTGGAGCAGTGGTACTGTCAGATACTTTCTGTACACAGGATGAATGACACTGTCCAATACTAACATAAGAATAAAAGAACACTGCAGCAGGCCTACTGGCCCATACTGGGCAAGTCCTTCTCAAATTCATCCCCCTCCCACCTCTGAGGATGAGTGGCACTGTCCACTACGCTCCGTTTCGCGATATTTACTCACAGGATAAGTGGCACTATCCAATAATTTCTGTGATGCGCTATGTTCACTCATAGGATGATTGGCACTGTCCAATACTCTCTGTATAGCCGCATATTCAATCACAGGATCACTGGCACTGCCCAAAACTCACTGTTCACTGTCTGTGTTCACTGTTGATGGTGAGGCAGATGTTGAGGCAATGAAATGAGAATTCACGTAAATAATGAATAACAACAAAACAGTTATTGCAAACTTACATGGAAATTTCTAGGCTAATATAGGATAATAAGATGTAATAACGCACTTAAAGGAGGAAATAAGTGGTACAAGAGCTAGCTACAATAATACCACTTAGTGTTTTATGTAAATGCTTATGTACTTATCAGTCTCTTCTACTGTTCAAATTAATGACGATATTGCTGGGCAGAAAAAAGGTGTCCAATACAAGCAAAAATACAGATGGTATAAGTTGAATTTCTCTTTAGAAGCATATGATGTCCGAATTGTTATTAAGAATCAACCAACCCACATTTATGGAGGAACTCTGGGTAGCGACACCGTCTTTAATTTATCACAGACAATCCATTACTCTGACACTGTTGATGATCTAATATCTGAACCTTCACCCATAAGAAGCCAATGTACGCATACCTAATGTTCCTTTGCATGGAGAAACACAAAAGAAGATCAGTAGTTACTTAAGGGGAAAAGATTTAAGTTTTGAACACAACTGACAATGATACGAAGGTTATAAACCTGAAACTGACGAAAAATTTAGTGACTTTGTAGCCTTAATCCTTCGCAATTAATGAGTTAAATAAACTGAAGAGTAGGAAAAGTCAGTCTACTGGATATCATGAATATTATGATGACCTCAAACTGAGAGAGTTTAAATAAGTAGTTACACAAAGAAATGTTATAAGTGCCTCGGGACTCCCCAAATTTTCAAAATATTTCAAGCCTCTCTTGGTGCTGTAAGTGAAAGATTTTTTTAACTTTGTCAAAATTAATTTGAAAAACATGTTAGTGGATTACACTCTTCACTGAGCATAGCATAGAAGGGTTAATAAAATAATTAGAATGAAGAGTTACACACACTAACCCCTCACAACAGGGAGAATTAAAAATCCAATGGTAATTATAATCTTAGTCAACTTAAGATAAAGAGAATGACGAGTGACTCCCAATAAACGGAACATGTTCTGGTAAGCACGGTATCACTTACGACATTATTAGATTACTGAAGCGTGTACCTGGTAACCCCCTGTTGGAATTATACAAGTCACTTTATGGGCCAGTTACCTTCGTCATGGACTAATAGCATTGTTGTAACAATAACTAAACTAAACCAGCAAGATGTTCATAGCCTCATCTCGCTTACCAGTTGTCTGTGTAAAACATTAGAGAAGACAACACTTAACAGGTTACTTTGTAGTGAATTCGCATATTATAAAGGTAAACCAAATTGTGTCAAGTTTTTTATTTGTATATGGAGAAAAAGTCACAAATACCTGATACTTCTCGACATTAAAAATGCTGTCGATGTTGCAAAGATTGAACTTGCTAAAATCGACATTGGTGGTCCACTGTTACACTGGATACTTGGTTATCTCACCACTGGATACTTGGTTATCTCACCACTGGATACTTGGTTATCTCACCACTGGATACTTGGTTATCTCACCACTGGATACTTGGTTATCTCACAAAGAGCAAATCTGCTGCATTGTTTCAGGGCAACGAAACAGAAACTTAAATGATGCAGCTTGATACTCTTCAAGTATTAAGTCCTTTGTTGTTTAATATATTTATCATTGCAATAGTGAAATGAATACTAGATACTTCCAGGAATGACACAATGGCTATGTTGATGATATTCTTCTACGTACCACATTCGTGAAATGTTTACGTGAAATACTAAATCATATACAAAAAGCCTGTGAGAACTTGTGATATATAATTTTTGCTGAGATAACTAGGCTTTGTAAAGACACTTTGTGTCGTTAACATGTTGATGCATGAGGTTTTGCAGTATCACCTCCATCATCGCAGCCCTCAATGTGCGTGGTCCATGTGGTTCCAGGTTTTCCTAATCTCCTTGTGATTGAATTCAGCCCAACTAGTAATTTTGCCCTGCCCATGTGGGCCATTCTGGCCACCTCAGCTAGTGTGACAACCATTGCTCTGCTGCTCTCATTGTACTCTTATCTTGGCCTCCTTCTATTCTATTCTGTACATCACTGCGATCACCACCTTGGAACCCACAGTCTGAAGTGTTCCTTCGTTGTAATCCCTTGCTCTACTATCCATTTCTTTCATCTCCTCAAAATTCCACTTCATTTTGTTGAGCACTGCAACTCCTCCTTCCCCCTCTCTTCCCTCTATCATTCCTCAGGATCTGTTACGAGATCTGTTATCATTCCCATGAGCTTGATTTCTGTGAGTGCTATTATGTCTGGGGATGCCTCCATGATTCTTTACTGCCACTCCTCACACTTATTTGTTATTCCATCTGCGCTGGTGTTCCATACCTTAAGCTTCTTTTCCAAAACTGTATTCTGCGAGATTTTAGGGGGTTGAGAAAGTGGGAGAGCTGACAAAATAATATAGAAGGCTGTTACGCAGGTACAGCTTGTTCTGGGGAAGCCTGTGAGTGCAAAGTGTGCATTTGTTTTGGGTTAATTTGTTTGGTTGCGGTTTTCTGTGAGTTGTTCTGCTGGTATGTCCCTGCCTGTATCTAGCCTTGTCTCTGTTTCTTTCCCTTTGTGTCTTTGTATACCCTATGTTTCTGTTGTTCTGTTCATGTTCTATCGTGATCAAAGTACACCTGCTGTTTTTTGTTTCGTTTATCCATAGTTTCTGCTGCAGGATCCTGTTTTGTACTATTTCTGCCCTGAAAAATCTAGTTGACTGGCCGATGTTTTGCCCATAAGTATCCCGCTATTCTTTGAAAATTTGTCAGCTTGGTCATGTCCTCTATTGTTTGTTTGATGATATTTTCAATCTCTTTTTTTTCTCTCCTTGTCTTCATATATACTGCCTTCGGCCTTCTTAAAAGCCCATAAATAAAATTTGACATCTCCCTCTCCTTTTCCCATTGCTTTTTCTTCCACATTTGTGAGTCTGATTTAAGCATCTCCATTGCTGCTTCCTTTATCATTTCCTGGATCTTCTAGTGATGTGATAGCGCCTGTGCAGGGGACCTATCACCTTCCCATCCTACAGTCCTGGGACTTAATGCTGTTCCTGTACTCAACGGCATGCCACTTTCACTCCTCAATATTTCCTGGGCCTCCTATTGATAGAGCCTCTGTGTAGGACTTATCTCCTTCCTTTCCTTCGGTCCCCTTGCTGGATATTTATGTTCCTGCTCCTGATGTCATGACCCTTCTGTTCCTTGGCTCTATGTTCTGCTTCAGCATTTTTAGATCCTCTTCTAGGCTCTGTATCTTGGCCTCTGCAGCTTCGGCTTTTAGCTCCCACTTCTTGCTCTCTGCATCCATCTTCGTATTTAATATAGTGATAAACTCATTTAACTTCCTTTCACACTCTTGCTCCATCATTCTCTTGATCTCTTTGTGTGTGTGTGTGTGTGTGTGTGTGTGTGTGTGTGTGTGTCTGTGTGTGTGTCTGTCTGTCTGTCTGTCTGTGTGTAAGGAGATATACAACAATTCAGGTATCCATTATTGTACAAAAACAATTTTCAATGATAAAGTACTTTTTTTTTTTTTTTTAATATTAAGTGTCCTCATCTATTGTCATGATCAGCCTGGCTTTTTAATAAATACCCTTTAATATGCACCTGGCTATCTACATAGAAACATAACATTTGCAATAGTTAAACTGTCTTTACAAAGAGGGAGGAACTGTGGCAGTAGGAACCTTAGTTCGAGAATAAAACGGAATGATGCCATCAACACAATATAAAGTACCAGCACAACAATCACCACCACCACCACACACACCGCCATCAACACAACATAAAGTACCAGCACAACAATCACCACCACCACCACACACCCCGCCATCAACACAACAAAGACAACCAACACAATCACCACCATCACTACACACCCCGCCAGCAACACAACAAATTCCAACACTATCACCAACACGACACCAATCACCTCTCTCAACACTACCCCATAACACCCTCCAACTGAACCACGAGAAACACCAGCAACATCATCACCAACACAGCAACCACCATCACTACCATCATAGCAACGACAAACATCAACATCATCACCACCAACACAGCAGCCACCACCAACGCTAACACTACCATCACCACCACCAACACAGCGACCACCACCAACGCTAACTTTGCCACCACCACTACCATCATAACCACGACAAACACCACCAACGCTAACACTACCACCACCACTACCATCATAACCACGACAAACATCACCAACGCTAACACTACCACCACCACTACCATCATAACCACGACAAACACCACCAACGCTAACACTACCACCACCACTACCATCATAACCACGACAAACACCACCAACGCTAACACTACCACCACCACTACCATCATAACCACGACAAACACCACCAACGCTAACACTACCACCACCACTACCATCATAACCACAACAAACATCACCAACGCTAACACCACCACTACCATCATAACCACGACAAACACCACCAACGCTAACACTACCACCACCACTACCATCATAACCACGACAAACACCACCATCATCATCACCAACACAGCAATTACCACGACCACCTTCGGCGGTCGAAAATTGCATATTAGAACCTGCAGCAGTAAACTTACCCATATTTATGATACACAAGACACCAGCTTGCCTTAGTCAGCATACTTTTACAGAGTTAAAGGTCATTATTAGCATGATTGTTCATCCTGGTAATCTCACAATAAAGTGCAAATAAATTATAGGAAAACCAGTGTTTAACATGGCATATTATTATTATTGTTATTATTATTATTGTTATTTTTACTACTATATGATTATTATTATTATTATTATTATTACTATTATTAGTTCATATCTGGAAAAGTGTTAAATCTTCAAGAGTTATGCAGCGCCTCAGTGTGGAGGGGAATCAGATTTGGTTCAAAATTAGGGTTAGTTTCTGATTTTTGACTAAGAATCTTCACTGGGATGAAGGAAGCCCTGGTGAAGGTGTCAGGAGGCAGAGGCCCAGCTGAAGATGCCTCCTGATAGCGTAGTGACACTAGTTGTGTTTCGGATGAGTGACATTCCTTCATTATTGTCATAAATGTATACTGAACTCCTTTAATTATACTCTACCCACATGCTGCATGCTTTATTATTCTTACTCTAATGATCACAAGAAACAGGTGGTCACGAGTTGGCTTCCACTAAGTAATTAAAACGATTACAATATATCTTTTATTATTAACACATCGCCCGTTTCCCACCAAGATAGGGTGTCCCGAAAAAAAGAAAAACTTTAACTATCATTCACTCCATCTCTGTCTTGCCAGAGGCGGCGCCCTTACACTACACTTATAAAACTGCCATATATATATATATATATATATATATATATATATATAGATATATATATATATATATATATATATATATATATATGGATGGGGTCCACCTCTGGTGTGAATTGTGGGTCCCATAGCCTCGGAGAAGTGGATAAAAAGGCTTCAAGGAAGAATATTTAGATGTCATTCTGAAGCCATTTGAATATTCCACTTCCCCTACCACCCCATCTTTTATTAAATATATATAAAATTTATTTCAAGATACAATACATTGTCAAAATACATTAACAAGGATACAATAGTGAGTAAAACAACATAGATGACGACTCAGAGCTACATGTCAAATACTTCGTCCAGCTCCCCGGTAGTGGGCCGCGTGCCCAGAATACTGCAGGCATTTCCCTCTGGATCGCAACACTGAGTCTCTGAAAGGAAGCTGGTCGCCCTGTGGTCCTGGTTTCTATGATGAGTTTTCCACCCAGCTCCTTGAGAAACTTTAGAGCACACTTGCCCCATGCTCCATGGGTCTCCGACCCTATTGGGATGAAGTTATAGCAAGAGGGAAGGTCTTCATATTTGCGGGTCTTCTGGGTCTCCCTGTGGCTGGCAGCTCCACCCCTTCGGCTAAGGAGTGTGGCAGGTAGGTGTCTGCCAATGTGGCAGCACAGGTGTAGTCCCAAGCAATCTGCTTACCGTCCTTCAAGGTAGCATGGTGGCTCCATCAGGACGCTTTTGACTTCCATCAGACCTCTGCACTTGGGGTTCCCGTTGAGCTGGGCAACGGGCTGTGGCGGCTTCTCTTTATGATGTCATTGACCTCCTCATGTCTAGCATACTTCCCTTCTGATGTGTGCACACTAGACCATGAAGTCCGAATTGATCAGCCGTCGCCCTGCCGCAAATACACCTATGTTCGGTGAGTATGGGGGCGGCTAGGCGAAAGCAACACCAATCCGAATGGCCTGTGGGTCGAGTCGAGTCCCCAGAGAGGAATTGGGAACAGCTAGAAGGAAATCTCCTGAGTGTGGTGCCTTCACCGCTAGGAGACGAGCTTTGTCCTTTCCTGAAGCGTTGGTGAGCATTGTGTTGGCAATTTTTCCATGATCGGTTTGTCCCAGTGGGACTGTTTGTGCTCTTTGGGAGGAGCTGGTCTACTGGAGGAGTCTGCCAGGATGTCCCACTGCACTGCTGCTTCAATGAACTTGGGGTCTTGAGCTCTCACCACACCTCTCAAACGTTCAGGGACAATCGTCTTGACTAATCCACAGGAGGCCAAACACGATGACAGAAATGCAGGTAAAGCTACCTGCCTTGCTTTGCACCCCTATACCTCCCAGTCGCACTGGGAGGGTTGCCTGCTCCCATTGCTGATCCTCTAGTGACAGATTTAGTGCCTTCTTGAAGGTTGATCTCAGGTGTGCGTCATACTCGTCAAGTGTTGGGTTTTCAAAAGAGGGTGCGCACCTCAAGAAGTAAGTGAGTCTTGGCATAGTAAGACACCTTGTGAGAAGATACAGGGCATCATGGGCATCAAGATCACTTATTCTCTCCTCCATTCTTTTCAGGTCATTCACTTTGTCCTTGAGGACAGTATATATATATATATATATATATATATATATATATATATATATATATATATATATATATATATATATAATATATATATATATATATTTCGTTAGGTTCAGAATGATTTTGCGAAATTATTGCATACAAAAATTTCGCTTGCCTTATACGGCAAGAAGAGCTGCTATTTAAGACAAGAATTTTAATATCAAAGTTGTATTTAAAAATCTTGATACAGTAAAAAGACTTTTGATAAAAAATTCCCCCCAAAATGCTGACGGATGTGTCTATAAGATTCCCTGTAAGATATGCGATAAAGTTTATTATGGTCAAACCGGTAAAAGTCTTGAACTAAGATTAAAACAAAATAAATATACCATTAGAACTGGACAAGATTCTAATGTTCTATTTATTCATGTGAGAGATTTTAACCATCCAATTGATTTTCAAATGCTGAGAAAGTTGTATCAAGCAAGTCCATGGTTGAGAGGAATATAATAGAATCATGTTTCATAAAAAGTAGTTTTGAAAATAATATGAATATTTCTTTTGGTTTATATAAATTGGATTCATTTATAATTAATAAAATTTGGGAAGAATTTAATTATAAATTGGACGAATCTTAATTCTTGGGAAGAGTTTCAGGTCCTTTTTTATGTTCCACTTCACAGAGTCGTACGTTGTTACGCTACTGGGAGGTGTTGTCTTTGTTAGTATAATGTGACTGAGGTGTAGTCTTTCCCCTTAATAAACCTTCTTGTTATGTTTCCTTTTATAGTTCCTTGATAATGTGAGTAGTCACGAAAGCGCTTGGAATTCCTCTATTTTTTCATAGTGGTTGTCTTGCATATTTTGATATCTCCTGTTTACTCTGATCTTTTTGCATATATATATATATATATATATATATATATATATATATATATATATATATATATATATATATATATATATATATTATATTATGTGTGTGTGTGTTTCTTTTAAAACAGTTGTTTAGTACATAGTGTGAGGAACAGTCCGGCGTTGAAACAATTACAAATCACATTAATTGAGATTCAGTATCAACGCACACTTAGTTCAGAAGATGAGTCCCTCAAAATGAAAGAAAAATAGTATGGGCACTATGCTTCCAGTGCTTCTCTGTTCCTAAATTTATATTACCAGGGCATGGCATCGGATATCCTCAAATCTCTGTGAAAAGTCTCCCAGCAAGACTCATAGATTCTAAGATATTTCGTATAATGTTCGTCATTAATTTCGTACTTGCTCGAAGTTTGAGGCTCTGCAGTATAATGCTCTGTTATCTGCGGCTCCCAAAGACGCAATTTGCTCTGGAAATATTTGATATGGGAGAAAAGTTTACCTATGTGCTTATCTTTTCCAACTCTTCACAGCTGGGATGGGAGGGTGGGGAGCATTGATCCAAGGAATGTTGCTCCCTCCCCTTCCTGAGATGAAACCTAATTTCATAACATTCTCCAGGTGGTGCATAATCCCCGATGGGTTTAACGCTTCCACACCTCTCAAGGGAGGTTCCTTGACGCTGGTGAGGGGCTCTTGATATAGGGAATTGAATCTGTACTCCATTTCCCCCGAATTGTGTCTGAATACCTTCCATCACTCCTACATGCGCTGTATAATCTTACGGGTTTAACTCTCATCCATGATTATAAAATTTATAATAACGCTTCCACAACATTATAATAATCAATATAACAGTTTTAACTCTAAAACTGCAGCAGCATCACCGCTAAAAACAGTAACATTACTGCAATAACATCCCAAAAGAAACAGAAATATTACTACAGCTGCAGTTATAACGCTACAGCTGCAGTTATAACGCTACAGCTGCAGTTATAACGCTACAGCTGCAGTTATAACACTACAGCTGCAGTTATAACGCTACAGCTGCAGTTATAACGCTACAGCTGCAGTTATAACGCTACAGTTGCAGTTATAACACTACAGCTGCAGTTATAACGCTACAGCTGCAGTTATAACACTACAGCTGCAGTTATAACACTACAGCTGCAGTTATAACACTACAGCTGCAGTTATAACGCTACAGCTGCAGTTATAACGCTACGCGAGTTATAACGCTACAGCTGCAGTTATAACGCTACAGCTGCAGTTATAACGCTACAGCTGCAGTTATAACACTACAGCTGCAGTTATAACGCTACAGCTGCAGTTATAACACAACAGCTGCAGTTATAACGATACAGCTGCAGTTATAACACTACAGCTGCAGTTATAACGCTACAGCTGCAGTTATAACACTACAGCTGCAGTTATAAAGCTACAGCTGCAGTTATAACACTACAGCTGCAGTTATAACGATACAGGCTGCAGTTATAACACTACAGCTGCAGTTATAACGCTACAGCTGCAGTTATCACTACAGCTGCAGTTATAACCTAGCTGCAGTTATAACCTACAGCTGCAGTTATAACCTACAGCTGCAGTTATAACGCTACAGCTGCAGTTATAACACTATAGCTGCAGTTATAACGCTACAGCTGCAGTTATAACACAGCAGCTGCAGTTATAACGATACAGCTGCAGTTATAACGCTACAGCTGCAGTTATAACACTACAGCTGCAGTTATAACACTCAGCTGCAGTTATAACGCTACAGCTGCAGTTATAACACACAGCTGCAGATATAACGCTACAGCTGCAGTTATAACACTACAGCTGCAGTTATAACGCTACAGCTGCAGTTATAACGCTACAGCTGCAGTTATAACGCTACAGCTGCAGTTATAACGCTACAGCTGCAGTTATAACACTACAGCTGCAGTTATAACGCTAAAGCTGCAGTTATAACACTACAGCTGCAGTTATAACGCTACAGCTGCAGTTATAACGCTACAGCTGCAGTTATAACACTACAGCTGCAGTTATAACGCTACAGCTGCAGTTATAACACAGCAGCTGCAGTTATAACGATACAGCTGCAGTTATAACACTACAGCTGCAGTTATAACGCTACAGCTGCAGTTATAACACTACAGCTGCAGTTATAACGATACAGCTGCAGTTATAACACTACAGCTGCAGTTATAACGCTACAGCTGCAGTTATAACGCTACAGCTGCAGTTATAACGCTACAGCTGCAGTTATAACACTACAGCTGCAGTTATAACGCTACAGCTGCAGTTATAACACAGCAGCTGCAGTTATAACGATACAGCTGCAGTTATAACGACCTACAGCTGCAGTTATAACACTACAGCTGCAGTTATAACACTACAGCTGCAGTTATAACGCTACAGCTGCAGTTATAACACAGCAGCTGCAGTTATAACATACAGCTGCAGTTATAACGCTTTTCGCTGCAGTTATAACACTACAGCTGCAGTTATAACGATACAGCTGCAGTTATAACACTACAGCTGCAGTTATAACGCTACAGCTGCAGTTATAACGCTACAGCTGCAGTTATAACGCTACAGCTGCAGTTATAACACTACAGCTGCAGTTATAACGCTACAGCTGCAGTTATAACACTACAGCTGCAGTTATAACACTACAGCTGCAGTTATAACACTACAGCTGCAGTTATAACACTACAGCTGCAGTTATAACACTACAGCTGCAGTTATAACACTACAGCTGCAGTTATAACACTACAGTTGCAGTTATATCACTACAGCTGCAGTTATAACGCTACAGCTGCAGTTATAACACTACAGCTGCAGTTATATCACTACAGCTGCAGTTATAACACTACAGCTGCAGTTATAACACTACAGCTGTAGTTATAGTTATAACACTACAGCTGCAGTTATAACGCTACAGCTGCAGTTATAACACTACAGCTGCAGTTATAACACTACAGCTGCAGTTATAACACTACAGCTGCAGTTATAACGCTACAGCTGCAGTTATAACGCTACAGCTGCAGTTATAACGCTACAGCTGCAGTTATAACGCTACAGCTGCAGTTATAACGCTACAGCTGCAGTTATAACACTACAGCTGCAGTTATAACACTACAGCTGCAGTTATAACACTACAGCTGCAGTTATAACACTACAGCTGCAGTTATAACACTACAGCTGCAGTTATATCACTACAGCTGCAGTTATATCACTACAGCTGCAGTTATAACGCTACAGCTGCAGTTATAACACTACAGCTGCAGTTATATCACTACAGCTGCAGTTATAACACTACAGCTGCAGGTATAACACTACAGCTGCAGTTATAACACTACAGCTGCAGTTATATCACTACAGCTGCAGTTATAACACTACAGCTGCAGTTATAACGCTACAGCTGCAGTTATAACACAACAGCTGCAGTTATAACACTACAGCTGCAGGTATAACACTACAGCTGCAGTTATAACGCTACAGCTGCAGTTATAACACTACAGCTGCAGTTATAACACTACAGCTGCAGTTATATCACTACAGCTGCAGTTATAACGCTACAGCTGCAGTTATAACACTACAGCTGCAGTTATAACACTACAGCTGCAGTTATAACACTACAGCTGCAGTTATAACACTACAGCTGCAGTTATATCACTACAGCTGCAGTTATAACGCTACAGCTGCAGTTATAACGCTACAGCTGCAGTTATAACGCTACAGCTGCAGTTATAACGCTACAGCTGCAGTTATAACACTACAGCTGCAGTTATAACACTACAGCTGCAATTATAACACTACAGCTGCAGTTATATCACTACAGCTGCAGTTATAACGCTACAGCTGCAGTTATAACGCTACAGCTGCAGTTATAACGCTACAGCTGCAGTTATAACGCTACAACTGCAGTTATAACGCTACAGCTGCACTTATAACACTACAGCTGCAGTTATAACACTACAGCTGCAGTTATAATGCTACAGTTGCAGTTATACCACTACAGCTGCAGTTATAACGCTACAGCTGCAGTTATAACAATACAGCTTCAGTTATAACGTTACAGCGGGCAGGTATACCACTACAGTTATAACACTACAGATGGTTATAACACTACAGCTGCAGTTATAACACTACAGCTGCAGTTATAACACTACAGCTGCAGTTATAACACTACATCTGCAGTAACAAAGAAACAACCTTACTAATTGTGGGGGAAAATTTGTTAGATAAAATTGTGGACGTATGAATGAATGGTGTTAGTTGTGTAAATGGTGGAATGCACGCTACTCTCAATTTTTGCAGTGGTATAGTGGTCTTACCACATACCATTGTACAGTGTGATTTTCTGTCTTGGGGTAACGAAAATTTAGAGCAATTAGCCCTTCAAGACCTTCCGGTTCTCAAAGTGGACACATTTGTCCCGCCAGCGAGCTGGTGGAGGTGCTTTCCCAGTAACATCGCCCTCTTAACCTTTGTCGTGAACTACCGTTCTCTATTTATATCACGGGACATCGCGTAGGGGTCAGTAAAGTGGTCCCTACTCACCAACAGTTTCGAAATTGTTGGTGCTTTGGACATCCAGCTAAATACTGCAGGTCAGTGGCGGGGTGCCCGGTCTGCGGTGCCGTGGATCATGCTGATGCATCTTGCAGTCTTCCCCCACTTGTCTTAATTGCTAAGAAACTCATCTTTCTTTTTCCTGCTGATGTCAGGTATATCTTAATGAAGGAGAGCGAAGGTCTTACTTATGCTATGGCTGTCTCTTGGCTTCGCCTTCAGGAGAATCTTCCTCGTGTTCCTTATTCTCGAGTAGCTAGGAGACCTTGGCGGTCCCCCCGCCTACCAGCTCCTCCGGTGTTGTGTTTCTGGGGTCACCCCTTCTCTAATTCTTTTGCTGTTTTACCCTCTGAAACCCCCACCTCCTTACCTCACCCCTTCTCTAATTCTTTTGCTGTTTTACCCTCTGAAACCCCCACCTCCTTACTCTTCCTACCTCTACTTCTTCTCACCCACTAGTTTCTCAGCCTGCGAGGCCTCGCAAGCCTGCACCTTCTTCGTGCCTATCACCTGCGAAGTTGAACCTGTCTCCTAAGCTCAAGTCTCTTCGCATTCCCCTGGTGCTTACAATTTCCCAACAGTTTTCCTTTTCGGCCTAAGTGCCTCGTTCTCACCCCCTTTCTAACTCTTACACGAATGTGGAGGTTCACCCCCTCATGTGGTCCCCTCTCCTGTCCCCCCTCCCCAGTGTTCTTCCTCAGTCGCCTTCTACCCTCCTTCCTCTCGTGTTTCACCACAGGACTCTTCTGTCCCCGCTGGCACATCTCTCCAGGTTCATACTCCCCTCCCCTCTCAGACCTCTTTGGTTCCCTCCATAGTCTCCCCGATCTTTACTTGCTCTACCTCACCTGTCTCTGATGTCATGGTATCGGCATCTTCTTTATCTGCTGAAACACTTAATGCTGTCTCCGACTATACTGCGGAGACGAAACCCTCGATGGACACCGTTTTGCCTCCTCATGCCCCTTCATATTTTTCATAACTCTCGCAGCAATCTTTTCCTTCACAGCATTCTGATTCTTGCTTACACGCTTTCAGTTGCCTCCACTAGCCAGTAGATTTTATCGCTTCTTATTGTTGGCATACCTGTCTTTGTGAATAATGACTTATTTACAATGAAATATTCGTGGCCTCAGAGATAATCGGGGAGAACTCCAGGTGTTGCTCTCCCAGTTTTTCCCAGTATGTGTCGGGTTACAAGACCTTAACGTTCGTTCAGCTGTTATCCATCCCGTTTCGGGCTATGTACTGTTGTATTCTGATCCCATTCCTGATGAAACTTTTAATGAGAGTGAGCTTCTTGTGCACATTGGTATACCGTTTCAACAGGTCTTTGTTCGTTCTCTATTGCATTATACTGTAGCCCATATTTATTTGCACAGGTGGTATACAGTTTGCTCTCTATATCTTCCCCCTTCCCGAGCATTCTGATCTCTTCTCTACCTTGTTGTTAGGTGATTTTAACGCTCATCGTCATCTTTGGGGAGGGTCCCACTGTGACTCTCGTGGTGATCAGTTGTTTTAAATATGGGTGCTCCAACCCATTTTGACTCTCGCACTCAGTGTCTCTTGCACTGATCTTTCTATCTGCTCCTTGTCAATTGCACTTGATTACGCTTGGTCTATTCTCCCGGATTTGCATGACAGTGAACAGTATTTAGATAAGAGTAAAGAGGTTTTTGGGGCATTTATGGATTTGGAAAAGGCGTGTGATAGGGTGGATACGGGGGCAATGTGGCAGATGTTGCAGGTGTATGGAATAGAAGGTAGGTTACTGAAAGCATTGAAGAGTTTTTATGAGGATAGTGAGGCTCAGGTTAGAGTGTGTACGAGAGAGGGAGATTATTTCCCAGTAAAAGTAGGCCTTAGACAAGGATGTGTGATGTCACCGTGGTTGTTCAATATATTTATAGATGGAGTTGTAAGAGAAGTGAATGCGAGGGTCTTGGCAAGAGGTATGGGGTTAAAAGACAAAGAATCAAATACTAAGTGGGAGTTGTCACAGTTGCTTTTTGCTGATGACACTGTGCTTTTGGGAGATTCTAAAGAGAAGTTGCAGAGGTTGGTGGATGAATTTGGTAGGGTATGTAAAAGAAGAAAATTGAAAGTGAATATAGGAAAGAGTAAGGTGATGAGGGTAACAAAAATATTAGGTGACGAAAGATTGGATATCAGATTGGAGGGAGAGAGTATGGAGGAGGTGAATGTATTCAGATATTTGGGAGTGGACATGTCAGCAGATGGGTCTATGAAGGATGAATTGAATCATAGAATTGATGAGGGGAAAAGGGTGAGTGGTGCACTTCGGAGTCTGTGGAGACAAAGAACTTTGTCCATGGAAGTAAAGAGGGGAATGTATGAGAGTACAGTTATACCAACACTCTTATATGGGTGTGAAGCATGGGTGATGAATGTTGCAACGAGGAGAAGGCTGGAGGCAGTGGAGATGTCATGTCTGAGGTCAATGTGTGGTGTGAATATAATGCAGAGAATTCGGAGTTTGGAAATTAGGAGGAGGTGTGTGATTACCAAAACTATTATCCAGAGGGCTGAGGAGGGGATGTTGAGGTGGTTCGAACATGTAGAGAGAATGGAACGAAACAGAATGACTTTGAGAGTGTATAAATCTGTAGTGGAGGGAAGGCGGGGTAGGGGTCGGCCTAGGAAAGGTTGGTGGGAGGGGGTAAAAGAGGTTTTGTGTGCGAGGGGCTTGGACTTCCAGCAAGCATGCGTGATCGTATTTGATAGGAGTGAATGGAGACAAATGGTTTTTAATACTTGACGTGCTGTTGGAGTGTGAGCAAAGTAACATTTATGAAGGGATTCAGGGAAACTGGCAGACCGGACTTGAGTCCTGGAGATGGGAAGTACAGTGTCTGCACCTGAAGGAGGGTGTTAATGTTGCAGTTTTATAACTGTAGTGTAAAGCACCCTCTGGCAAGACAGTGATGGAGTGAATTATGATGAAAGTTTTTCTTTTTCGGGCCACCCTGCCTTGGTGGGAATCGGCCGATGTGTTAATAATAATAAAAAAAAATAAATGATCACTTTCCTTCGTTTCCACTCACACCGGTCTTCTTTCCAGTTGCCTTCCTTGTATGTTCATATAGCGTCTGCCTTTGTCCTTCCTCCTTGGGAGGTTCGGAGGGTTCATGTCTGTTCTGCCCTACTGCCGTGCGGTAAAGCTCTCCTACCTAAGGCTGCTTCTCGCTTTCTTTTTCTTCATCGCTTCCGGTCTCATGCTCGTGCCGTCGCTGTTTATACCGATGGTTCTAAATCTTCTGACGGTCTTGGGTTCGTGGTGGTGTTCTCTAACCATGTTGTCCGGGGTCATTTGTTTGAATCAGCTAGTATTTTCACCGTCGAGTTGTATGCCATCCTCATAGCGCTTCTCCATGTTACATGTATGTCTCCTTCGGCGTTTGTGATAATTTCGGATTTCCTCAGCGCTTTACAGGTCATTAAACAATTTGACTCCCCTCATCCATTGGTCCTTCGTAATCAACTTTGGTTGTGCTGTGTACATGATTGTTAAACAACAAAATGACAAATTATAATCGGAACTCACAACAAAGGGCTAAGTCTCAATGGAATGTTATCAAGTAGTGACTTAGGTTGAGCCTGACCGGCTGAGCTCATTACCGGGTAACTCACGATGACAGTCTTCAGATGACTGGCAACACAGACACATTGAGGTGTTTCTTCCTGTGTTATTGTCAACACCCAACGCCAACCCGCCTGATAACCAGTGAATAGGGAAATTAGTATGTGCGTTGATGGTAATCAATGTAAGTTACTTACCCGACGCACGCAACAATTAATGAAGAATAGGAGGGCTATTTATTAGGAGTGGGGGAAACTATTAAATGGTAATGAGACCATTAAATGTAAATGAGACTATTAAAAAGAAAATAGAAATGAGAGTTACTACTGAAGGTGGATGAGAAGACTATTAAAGATGATCCGGAAAGACTATTAGTTAAAGAATTAAATTTGTTTTTAAGAGTCACAATCTTAAAATACCGCCAGAAGGAATATTCATATATAACCTCACATAGACAGTTTAGTGTTAAAAATAAAAAGTTTTAAAGGAAATATTAAAGTTTATCATTTTATAATAATTCATAAAATTAAAAGTATAATATAAATAAGAATTTCTGATCGAGCATTTGTAAATACTCATAATTTGTGATAGTTTACACTGCTAACTATACACAAATAACCGAGATATAGGAGAGAGGAACTTATGACGACGTTTCGCTCCGACTTGATCATTTACAGGTTTAGGATTTCCTAACTGGAAATCCTAAACTTTAATAACCAGAGCCTAGAGTTAAGTCAGGTAGATACTCAATAATTAGAACTGCAATATGTAGATTAACAATATCCAGGAGTAGAACCAATCACTTCTCAGAACACAGTGACTCTCACTTATACAGAAGACCAAAAACTCAGTAACAAAAGTCCAAAAGATATTTTACAGCTCTATACATCACTAGTGAGACCTCATTTGGATTATGCAGCTCAGTTTTGGTCTCCTTACTACAGGATGGATATAGACTCATTGGAGAACATACAGAGAAGAATGACTAAAATGATTTACTGTATAAGGAATCTGCCTTGAATCTCCACTCTCTGGAGAGGCGTAGAATGAGGGGAGATATCATCGAGGTGTACAAGTGGATGATGGGCATAAACAAAGGTGATATTAATAAAGTACTGAGGATGTCGAACCAAGTAAGAACCAGAAATAACTGACTTAAGTTGGATAAATTTAGATTTAGAAAGGACATAGGTAAGTACTGGTTTTCGAACAGAGTTGTGGATGCGTGGAACAATCTTCCGAGCTGGGTGATAGTGGCTTGGACCTTGGGTGGCTTTAAAAAGAGATTGGAGAAATATATGAGTGGGAGTGGCTGGGTTTGATTGGTGTCGTGGGTACGGGAGCAAATTCTTGGGAAGCTTTGGGTAGTGGTGGTTTTGATAAAGACCTTGTATGGGCCAGTAGGCCTTCTACAGTATTCCTCCATTCTTATGTTATTATACTTGGAGTATACAGTCAGATTGGTATGCCATTTAAAATAAAGTCCTTTCTAAAATTTTCTCTTATACGTTTAAGTATATATATATATATATATATATATATATATATATATATATATATATATATATATATATATATATGTCGTGCCGATTAGGTAAAACTGGTCAATTAGCAAGAACTCATTTAAAATTAAGTCCTTTCTAAAAATTTCTCTTATACGTTTAAAGATATATTTTTTTCATTTATGTTAATGTAAAAATTTATAATTTTGTCCCAAGAGAAACACTGAAAACCTACCTAACCTTATTACAACAAGCGCAATTTAATTTAGCCTAACCCAACTAAATATATTTTAATATGTTAACATTAATTTAATAATAAACAAACACAATGAAATATATTTTTTCGTTAGGTCTAGAATGATTTTGAGCGAAATTATTGCATACACAAATTTTCACTTGTACTTATATGGAGGTGAGCGTTGCATTTAAGCCAAAATCGCAAGTTTTTATATATATATTATATATATATATATTCATTTATGTTAATGCAAAAATTAAAAAAATTGTACCAAAAGAACCTTAGAAAACTTACCTAACCTTATTATAACAAACCCAATTTAATTTAGCCTAATTCAACTAAATATATTTTAGATAAGTTTACAATAATTTAATAATAAACAAACACAATGAAATATATTTTTTTCGCTTGCCTTATTCGACAAGAAGAGCGTTGCTATTTAAGCCAAAATCGCAAGTTTTAGCTATATGGTACGACATATATATTATTTTTTTATTAACTCATCGGCCGTTTCCCACCAAGGCTGGGAGGCCCAAAAAAGTGGTTAGGCCACTTTGGTGCATTTTAATACAAGTGTGTGTGTTTGTAGTGTCATTAATGAAATCAATTTCATTGAATGGGGTATAACACTCTACCCATCAGTTTTACACAGTTATAACAAATGTATAACTGCATGGCGTTGAGTTTGCAGGGGGTATACTTTTTGCAATTGCCTTTTTTTGCGATTGCAGGGAATAGGCTGGAAATGACGATAGCAAGGCGTTTGATGTAGGTCGATTGCTTCCTGGAGATACTGGTTGGCTCAGCTGCTTCAGAGGTGGTGTCCTGCCGTAGTAGGTTTGCAGATGTTACGTGGGTAGATGCAAGAGTTAATAAATTAAAGTGAAGTCTCCATAAATTGGGGTCTTTTTTTTTATCCTTATTGGACATAAAAGGTTTCTGGTGTTACCGGAAGATTAAAAGGCACTAAGATACATCAGTCTTTAAATACTCAAGCCGTTCAGAAGTGGTAAACTGATTTTGTTTAACTTTACCTGAAAATCGTCAAACCTTCAACACACATATTAATTCCGTTCTCCACCGTCGTCGCTTTTAGCACCATTTCTGAACGTTTGAAGCTCCGAACCATTAGAAGATGATGGGAATAGCTTCAATAACGTGGGTCAGAGGGCACGTGGACATGCCTTTTGTTCCACGAAATTGGGTCTCATTACCGTACACAAGTGTTGAAAATTTAAATAAGCCGATTAGATGAGGCGTTCTCAAGTTATGTGCTGATTAATATCGAAAAGTTGGAGGAAATGTATCCTTTCGGGGATACCTTACTTAACAAAAATGGGATTTGGAGAATCTTTAATACCATCTTCATACCTTGGAGAACCTTAAATACTATCTTATGCCTTGGAGAACCTTCATTACCGCCTTCATACCTTGGAGAACCTTTAATACCATCTTCAGTCCTTGGAGAACCTTTAATACCATCTTCATTCCTTGGAGAACCTTAAATACCTTCTTCACTCAGAGGAATAAAGATGGTATTAAAGAGCGAGACGGTTTCAGAGAAATGAGGGATACTAATAAAGATGAAGGGGAAGACGATTAAAGAGATAATCAAGGAACCACTGAAGAAACACCCAGCGGTAATAAACAAGTGGAGCCACAGGGAAGGAATTGGTGTCTCAGGTTCTACGTACTCTCAGACCTAAGTCATAACGATGTTAATTGTGAGAACGACTAGAGAGAGAGAGAGAGAGAGAGAGAGAGAGAGAGAGAGAGAGAGAGAGGGAGAGAGGGAGAGAGGGAGAGAGAGAGAGAGAGAGATGAAGAAGGGCATTATAGGGATAGATAAAAGAATAGGATAAGAGGGCAGGACATGAGGGAACATAACAGGAGAGAGAGAGAGAGAGAGAGAGAGAGAGAGAGAGAGAGAGAGAGAGAGAGAGAGAGATAGACAGAGAGAGAGAAACAGAGATGGTAGAAGGAGAGGATTAACACGACCCTCGTACTTTTCCATGGGCCTGTAATAACAGGCTGTCTCAAAAACTAGCTCAGTGTAGCTAAAGCGCAATCAGAAATGAGCAATAAAAGTGTTGATAACCAGAACGATCAATATATCCGCTATGAACAACTATGTACAACTATTTACAACTATGTACAACTATGTACGAAGGTTCTGTATAAGTTATACATGTTTGTGATTAGTGAATCAGAAAATTATGAATTATCATGTGAACTCTTTCGGTTATAAAAATGATAACAAACCCATATAAAGAGTTTAATTTGGAAAAAAATAATTTTGAAGAGTGGTAGCGCACTAAGCTCACACACTGAGGTCCGTGGTTCGATCATCGGTACGGATGGAAACACTGGACGTGTTTCCTTAAGACACCTGCTGTCCCTGTTCACCTAGCAGCAAGTAGGTACATGGGTGTTAGCCGACTGGTGTGAGTCGCATCCTGGAGGACAAAATTAACCTAAGTTTCCCGAAATGCTCTGCATAACAAGGGACTTTTTATACGGTATATCATTGATGTTAGCTATGGTCTTTATAAGTTGTATCAGGTACTGGTAAAGTTTATTATTATTATTATTATTATTATTATTATTATTATTAACCCACTCAGGCAGCCCCGGTCCCTCTGAAGCATCAGAGGGCCACAACACCTAGTTAGCCACACCAACTCTAGAATGTTCGACTCATTCTAGAGGGTTCTGGCTAACCTCCTTGGAGAGAACATTTAGTATAGTGGTTTTGTATGGTGTGGATCGATTGTTGGACAAATAATCCTTTAGAGAGCTGGAATGACCTGACCTTTTCCTCTCAAGAACTCGACTCTACTCGGCGAAGGACTGATAGAATAAGAGAAAGAGGTAGGCTAAAAAAGGAACGAAAAAATGGATATGGAGAGAGAGAGAGAGAGAGAGAGAGAGAGAGAGAGAGAGAGAGAGAGAGAGAGAGAGAGAGAGAGAGAGAGAGTGAGAGAGTGAGAGATGGGAAACTGAGAGGAAGACAAGGGAGAGAAAGTGAATAAAGAGATGTAAACTACCATTACCAACACCAACATCAGCACCACCACCAACAGCACGACGACGACCACCACCAGCACCACCACCAACAGCACGACGACCACCACCACCACTACTACTACCACTACCACTACTACAAAACACAACAAGCACCATCAGCACCGTCACACGCAACCACTACCACTACCAACACAACCACACACATACCACCACTACCCACAGTTGGAACTACAATACAAGATTGTCCACCGCACTTTCACCACCACACACAACTAGCACCACCACACAACTAGCACCACTAACACCACCACCACACACAACTAGCACCACCACACACAACTTGCACCACTAACACCACCACCACACACAACTGCCACAACCACACTACCATCACCACACACAACTGACACCACAAACACATCCACCACAACACAAAACTGGCACCACCAACACTACCACCATCACCACAACACAAAACTAGCACCACCAACACTACCACCATCACCACAACACAAAACTGGCACCTCCAACACTACCACCACCACACAAAACTGGCTAAAACAACACTACCACCACCACCACCCACAACTGGCACCACCAGCACCACCACCACACACAACTGGCACCACCAACACCACCACCACCACTATCACCACCACCATCGATACAAGAAAACCGTTACAGCCACACACAAGCACCTCTACCACAATTACCACTACTACTATTACCTCAACAACCACTCCATTGCTGCCCAACCACCACCACCACCACCACCACCACCACTAGCACCAGCGCCACCCTCACCTCTAGCGCAACCAACAACAATATAACACAACAGAAATGACGACAACAACATAAAACAACAACACGAGCAACAAAAACCATCACAGTACCACGTGGGAAGTCCGACACAAGATTTATCGCAATAATAAATCCTATAAACAGTTTGGATGATAATCCCAGCCCAGTGATTCTCTCTTAATAGCCTATGTGATCGTTATGCATATTTGTTGTTTTTGTTTTGTTGTTGTTGTATTTGGCTGTAGTTGCATTTGTTTTCATTCTTGAAATTGTTGTTGTTGCTGTTGTTGTAATTGTTGCTGCTGTAGTTGCATGTGCACTCGTATATATGCAATTGCCCATATTGCGCCTTAATACCTGGCATGGCTTACCCAGTCAGTGGAATGTTTTGGGGAATGTTTTCGTGGAATGTTTCGGTAGAATGTTCAAGTAGAGAGTGACCTGTACCTCAAGTTTACAACTTTCTAGTTCGTCAACATTCTCACGTTCCCAAAGAACAAACTTGTTCAAGGTGTTGTACAGAATCGAATCAAAATCTCTCGCCTTATTTTTTAAATTCATGTGTTTTTCTACCATCAGATCAGCTTGTGTAATATACACACACTGCTGAGTTATATATATTTTGACAAGGATGATGTCAATCCTGATACAGGAAAAGAGGAGATATAATAACTACGTATAAGGCTGCAAAAGGACTTAAAAGAATAGATTAAAAAAAATGTTCTAGTACCTGCATCAGAATAACAAGAGATCAGTTGTAAATTGGGGAAAAAATAGTGGAACTGAAGGGATGCAACTTTTTTTTTTTTGCTTTATATAGTGCAAGACTAATGATATTAATCTTGCCGCTTTAACGAGTGCATCTGAGTTCAAATATAGATTTTCTGGACTTTCGTCCGCCAACGCGATTTTAGCATCAATGTACAAAACAGACTCTGGATTCTAAAAATCTCAATACCTATCTGACAGCTTCATCTTTCCGGTGATCAAACTGACATTATGCCATCATATGAATCCTGAAGAAATACTGTAACGTCGATCAATAACTTTTGCAGGGAAGCAACCGCAATACAGGTCTTCGCAGTGTCATGGGTACAAAACATGAATTAGACTCTGAGACTCTATGAACAACTACCCAAACAAACCCTCGTATTTGACACCCTTCTGTAGAATCACCAATATTATTTTTGGGCATCGACTAGGTCGGCTTCCATTCTATGGATGGCTTTCAATGTCTCGGTTTTAATGAGAAACCGCGATTTTGTTGTTTGAGAACTGATTCAAAATGGAAGGTATGTGATTAAGAGAAAGTTTGAATCGTGATTAGTGGATTGAGATGATTTGAATAATAAACTGGAGTGCCTACGGGGTTGGTTTTGGTATCGATATTGAATGAGAAATTGATTTAAATTGGAAAAAAAGGGCTAATTTAGCGACTTCTGGCTGGTTTTGGAGGTTTGGAGGGTTGCATTCGATGTTTCATTGTTCTAGTGGTATGTCCGGAAGACATAATATTTAAAAAGTTTAGGCTAGGGACAGTTTCAGCATCAGAAGTGACCCAAAATAAGGTATCAAACCGGCGATAACAGGGTGTTGTCTGGAGGGATGGGGGGTATTTTACTTGGGCTCTTTAACAACCCTTGAAATGTGTTTATTTTTAAAACAAATTCTGCAGTAACAACTAGTAACGCTCGGAATGTTTGTTCAGGACTTAGTAGACGAAGATTAGAGAAAAACTTGATTTTAGATGATGGATAATGTATTCACAATGGAGAGGAACTGTGGCACAGAGAGGCTTGATGACGTGACTAATAAAGAGAAATCTGTAGTGTGGTTTTTAGGGTAAAACATATTAGTAAAATAGCCGAACCTGGGTTTGTTTGTGGGTTGTATTATATATAGTGAAAGATCGCAGTCAGCAGGATCCGAAACTACGTTTGGACGCAATTTACAAGTGTGACTTAGTTCTCTGTGTGACGCCTTAGACCACTCAGCTACATATGCCTCGAAACGCTAGGTATCCTGGTTACAAACCTTGTTTTTTCCTAGTGCGGGAATACTAGTGAGCCTTACGCATGGTTTCCAGGTATTTGATTCTCCTCCTGTATGTTCTGACTACACAAGCCATGGTATATCAGTGCAGTGCGCACAAACAAGCGGAGGTACATGCAAACAAAAAACATAAAGGAGATTGAAATAGCTGAAAACCATACCTGAGGCTCACTGGTGCTCCCAGTGCTAGGAAGAAACATGGCTTGTAATCAGGCTACCTGGAATATACTAGAGAGGGTTTCGGGGGTCAACGCCCCGCGGCCCGGTCTGAGACCAGGCTTCGTGGTGGATCAGGGTCTGATTAACCAGGCTGCTACTGCTGGCCGCACGTAAACCGACGTAACCACTACAGCCCGGCTGATCAGGTACTGACTTTAGGTGCCTATCCAGTGCCTTCTTGAAGACAGACAGGGGTCTGTTGGAAATCCCCCTTATGTATGCTGGGAGACAGTTGAACAGTCTTGGGCCCCTGACACTGGGTTGTCTTCTTAGTGTTCTCGTGACGCCCCTGTTTTTCATTGGGGAAATGTTGCATCTCCTGCCGAGTCTTTTGCTTTCGTAGGGAATGATTTTCGTGTGCAAGATTGGTACTAATCCCTCTAGGATTTTTTAAGTGTATATTATCATGTATCTTTCTCTCCTGTGTTCCAGGGAAAACAAATCAAGGGCCTTCAACCGTTCCCAGTAATTTAGGTGCTTTATCGTAATTATATATGCTGTGAAGGTTCTCTGTACATTCTCCATGTCAGCAATTTCACCTGCTTTGAAGGGGGTAGTTAGTGTACAGCAGTATTCCAGCCTGAAGAGAACAAGCAATTTGAAGAGAATCATCATGGGCTTGGCATCCCTAGTTTTGAAGGTTCTCATTATCCATCCTATCATTTTTCTAGCAGATGAGGTAGCTACCTAACGTTCTGGAGCATCTGTAGTTAAGTGGTTTAACGCATCACGTAGGAAGCTATGCCACACTTCTAGATAGCCTCCAAACGTGGGTTCGAATCCTGCAGACTGCGATCTCTCTCTCTCTCTCTCTCTCTCTCTCTCTCTCTCTCTCTCTTATATATATATATATATATATATATATATATATATATATATATATATATATATATATATATATATATATATATATATATATATATATATATATATATATATAAATGTCGTGCCTAATAAGCCCGACGTATAGGCCGAAATTCATGAAAGATTGGACTTTTTCCAAAAATATTTTTACAGATTGATGCATTTTTCATTGACAATAATATTAAATGTTTTATTTTTGGACCAAACCGAACTTAGGAACCTCATCTAATCTAACTTACACTAGCGTAATGTTTTTAGGTAAATGTTACCAGTCGCTGGATGAATCCTAGGTTAGCTGATTAGAAGCATTGGACATTGCTGGTGGTCTCCACCGAGTATGGCACCAGGGACTCTAGGCACAACTTCTAGCACTAGGAATCTCTAAGAGTAGTTCTCAACGGGACAAAGTCAACAAGATACTCTATTGGTGTAAGTGTTCCACAGGGAAGTGTGCTAGGGCCATTGTTATGGAATGTCTACTCAATGACCTTCTTCATATCATCCCAATACCTCATGCATATGAAGACATTTACTTATCCAAGAGTGGAAATGCCAGCTGCTCTAAGCTACATCAATCACCAGCAAAGAGCTATATCAACCTGGGAAACCGATGGCAGGTCACATTTGCTCTTGAGAAAACACAAAATATGATGGTCTCTAGGCACCATGATGGTAATGGCGCAGTGGTAAGAATAAATGGGAGAGCGTTGGTGCCCGAGGATGAAGTTGATATCCTTGGGGTGAAATTTAACTCCAAACTGACTATGAAGAACCACTTTGTAAATTTTGCAAAGCTGCGAGGAAGCTTATGGCACTTTGACGTATCTCGTATCTGCACGACAGTAGAAGTTGCAAGATTCTGTACGAGGCACAAGTACGCTCACACCTTGAATATGCTCCACTTTCTTGACCTGCTATGCTCCACCTTCTTGACTTGCTATGCTCCACTTTCTTGACCTGCTATGCTCCACTTTCTTGGACTGTCTGCCCTTCACCTCATTTACGACTTCTTGACAGAATAGTGTCTATTCACTATTCTGTCAAGACGACTCATCTCTCGCCTGGAACCAGCCTAGACAAATCTGTCATTTCAGCAGTCTTCAATGTGGGTGGCTTTACTATTAGTACAAGGTTAATATTGTTAAGATACCACACTTGGCTCCATTCCGAGAACAGTGAGAAGTGAGCTTCTAAACATCAAGACGGGCAGCCAGCAGTAACTACACTTTGACGGTACCGTTCTCCAGAGCATCACTTCATCTGAGATCATTAATTCCCAGGATGACTCGAGTCTGGAACATGTTCGTACAACATAATGACATCAGCGAAATAAAGTCAGCTGACTAAATGAAATTGTTGGTCAACAGATGGCTCCAACTTCATCCTGTTTCCTATGTTTATATCTCTTAACAATATAAAGGCTTTCAAATTAGCTGATGTAGGTGACAGCTCTTAGCTTGTAAATAAAGTTAGGAACCCTAAACCTAACCTTGTCAAACCCTGTGTACGAGAGAGAGAGAGAGAGAGAGAGAGAGAGAGAGAGAGAGAGAGAGAGAGAGAGAGAGAGAGAGAGAGAGAGAGAGAGAGAGAGGAAAGATGGTAGCAACTTTGTTTTATCTCTACTCCTTCCTGTCCACTTTCCTTGTCATCTCTGTGTCCACTTTACTTGACTGCTCACCCCTGCTACAACACTACCCCTCCCCACCAAAGTAAACAAGACACAACCTTCTTCCAACACACAGACAAACACTCCCAAGATTACACCCACATACACACGCATAGTCACACATACACACACACACACATACACACACACACACACACACACACACACACACACACACACACACACGGCGGTGTACCGCAGGGGTCAGTCCTAGGACCAGTGTTATTCTTGGTATATGTAAATGACATGACAGATGGGATAGACTCAGAAGTGTCTCTGTTCGCAGATGATGTGAAATTAATGAGGAGAATCACATCGGATGACGACCAAGCAGGACTTCAAACAGACCTGGACAAGCTTGACATCTGGTCTAGCAACTGGCTTCTCGAATTTAATCCCACCAAATGCAAAGTCATGAGGATCGGAGAAGGGCAAAGAAGACCGCTGACAGAGTACAGGCTAGGTGGACAAAGGCTACAAACCTCGGCAAAGGAGAAAGACCTTGGGGTGAGTATAACGCCAAGTACGTCTCCGGAGGAAACAAATCAACCAGATAACTGCGGCAGCATATGGGCGACTGGCAAACCTAAGATTAGCGTTCCGTTACCTAACAAGGAATCGTTCAAAACACTGTACACCGTGTACGTCAGGCCCATACTAGAATATGCAGCACCAGTCTGGAACCCACACCTGGTCAAGCACGTACAGAAACTAGAGAAAGTGCAAAGGTTTGCGACAAGCTTAGTTCCACAACTCAGGGCTGTCCTAGAAGAAAGGTTGAGGGAAATAGGACTAACAACACGGGAAGGAAAGAAGGGTCAGAGGAGACATGATAACGACATACAAAATACTGCGGGAATCGACAAGGTAGACAGTGACAGGATGTTCCAGAGAGGGAACACAGAAACAAGGGGACACAACTGGAAGTGAAGACTCAGATGAGTCAAAGGGATGTTAGGAAGCATTTGTTCAGCCACAGAGTAGTCAGGAAGTGGAATAGTCTAGAGAAAGATATAGTGGAGGCAGGAACCATATATAGTTTTAAGACGAGGTATGATAAAGCTCATGGAGCAGGGAGAGCAGAGACCCAGTAGCGGACAGCGAAGAGGCGGGGCCAGGAGCTGAGTCTCGACCCCTGCAACCACAATTAGGTGAGTACAATTAGGTGAGTACACACACACACACACACACACGAGAGACGCATTTACCCACTATTCAAACACACACGACCCCTCTGTGCACGTGCACACACCCCGTTTACCTCACCTAATATTTGGGGTTATACAGCATCTGGTGAATGATAGATATTCAGGAGTTATCATAGGAAGGGAAGGATGGGAGTCACTACCATCACCACCATCACCACCATCACCACCATCACTACCATCACCACCACCACAACCACCACACAACCTACCAACACCACCATATTCACCACCACACTCACCACACAAACTACCAACACCACCACAGTCACCACCACACTCACCACACAAACTACCAACACCACTACAGTCACCACCACACTCACCACACAAACTTCCAACACCACTACACTCACCACCACACTCACCACAAACTACCAACACCACCACAGTCACCTACACTCACCACAAACTACCAACACCACCACATTCACCATCACCACTTCCGCACCACTAACACCGTTACACCACCGACACAACTAACACTTACCACCACCACTTTACCACTACTGTCTTTACCACAACTATTATAACAACTATTGCTGACAACCAGCACCACCATCGCTGCGCCTACACCATAACCCCCACACCACTACACCTACTACGTAACTACTATCACAACAAAACCACCACCACCATCACACTACCATAACGACACCATTCCCCCAACAACAACCACCGCCACCACTCAAGCACCACTCTCATTTCTTCTTACGTGCGGCCAGCAGTCGTACAGGCTTGTTGACCAGGCGCCTGGTCCAGGCTAGCCGGGAGGGCCTGACCCCGGAAGAGGTGTGACCCCTGCATCACCCCCATCCATCAATACATCACCACTACCATCAACCACCACCACCATCACACCACCACCACCATCACACCACCACTACCATCACACCACCACTCCATCACACCACCACCACATCACACCACCACTACCATCACACCACCACTTCCATCACACCACCACTACCATCACACCACCACTACCATCACACCACCACTACCATCACACCACCACTACCATCACACCACCACCACCATCACACCACCACCACCATCACACCACCACCATCACACCACCACCACCATCACACCACCACCACCATCACACCACCACCACCATCACACCACCACCATCACACCACCACCACCATCACACCACCACCACCATCACACCACCACCATCACACCACCACCACCATCACACCACCACCTCCATCACTCCACCACCACCATCACACCACCACCATCACACCACCACCATCATCACACCACCACCATCACACCACCACCATCACAACACCACCACCAACACACCACCACAACCATCACACCAGCACCACCAACACACCACCACCATCACACCACCACCACATCACACCACCACCACCACCACACCACCACACACCACCATCACACCACCACCACCATCACACCATCACTGCACAACACACCACCATTGTATTACACACCACTACCTCTTCACCACAACCCCCTCAATTACCACTTCAATCACCATCATCACATCTCTACTCCATCACCACTCCCACCACCATCCCCCAACCAACGCCAATCCACCCACCACTGCATCACCAACAATCCCCCACCACCCCTCTAGCCCCATCACATTACTCGTCTCCAACCAAAACTGTTCCTACAAATTCCATTGATCAAATCAATAGGTTCCCCAGCGGGTGTTTTAAACCTCTTACGCTCAGATCCCCTGTTAATTGATATCCTCATGTTTCTTGTACTATCAGTATTTCCAATTGTTTTCCCAATGACGTTTAATATCCGCACATTAATACGCACAGACAATGTTCAAATTGGAAATTAGTGTGACTTACCCCGGTGAAACAATGGACAATTATGTAATCAAATTCCGTGTAATAATTGACTTGGTATAAGAATCCCCTTTAAGGGGAATTCCTCGAGCGTGATAAACATTATCAGGTGAACTTTTAAAGCGTCCTACGATGGGGTCCGGCGTCATGAGTCTTATTGATGGTATCTCCTTTAAAGTTGGCTGCCTTGATACTGCCAAAGGGTTCTCCATCCAAGGAATTAAAGCTATGCTATCCTTCCTTGGCACCAGCATCATTCCTCCCATTCCCAGTATGGTGAATTGCCCTTACAGGTTCGGGTCTTACCAGTGTGTATATATATATATATATATATATATATATATATATATATATATATATATATATATATATATATATATATATCTTTCTTCTTTCAACACGTCGGCCGTTTCCCACCGAGGCAGGGTGGCCAAAAGGAAAAACGAAAGTTCTCCTTTTACATTTAGTAAAAAGGAAAAGGTGATATCAATAGCAAGATCAACCCTATGAAAAATAGAAGAATTCAAGCGCTTTCGTGATACTACATAATCAAGGAACTATAAGAAACTGAGAAGAGAGGCTTATAAAGAGAATATTACTTTACAATAGTACATCACATAAAAAGACAACACCTACAGTAGGTAAATCCTTGATAATGAGTAGTCACAAGCGCTTGGAATTCTTCCATTTTTCATAAGTGGTTTCTTGCATATTTTGATATCACCTGTTTATGTGATCTTTGCATATATATATATATATATATATATATATATATATATATATATATATATATATATATATATATATATATATATATATATATATATATATATATATATAGTACCACTCTGGAACTTCCTGGACCTATCCTCAAGAAAGAATAAACTTGCTTATGAAACTCATCTCTGAAGCTGTTTGAAAATTTTCTACAACCCTATATTTATATATATATAGTTTATTTGAAGACAATATTGACAAAATACATAGGAGTAAAACAAATAGATAACAACTCAGGCTATATCTCATACTTTGTCAGCTCTAAGGCAGCGGACTGCGTGCCCAGAATGCTGCAGGCATTTTCCCTCTGGATCGCAACACTGAGTCTCTGAAAAATGAAGCTGGCCGCCCTGTGGTCCTTGGATTCTATGATGAGTTTTTCACCCAGCTCTTTGAGGAACTTTAGAGCACATTTGCCCTATGCTCCAAGGGTCTCCGACCCTATTGGGATGAAGTTATAGCGGGTCTTCTGGGTCTCCCTGTGGCTGGCAGCTCCACCCCCTTCAGCTACGGAGTATGGCAAGTAGATGTCTGCCAATGTTACGGCACAGGCAAGCAATCTTCTTACCATCCTTCCAGGGTAGCATAGTGGCTCCATCAGGACGCTTTTGACTTCCGTCAGACCTCTGTACTTGGGGTTCCCGTTGGGCTGGGAAACGGGCTGTGGCCCGTTAATATATATATATATATATATATATATATATATATATATATATATATATATATATATATATATATATATATATATATATCAGTGAGCAGGACTCTACTCACGATTGTTGCTGTCCATTAGTGTGGCTTAGCTGACACCATGACATCTTAAGGGTTCTCAATCTATGTTTGTATGAAAGATTTCTTATGTAATGGATTTATTTTGTCTTTCTTTTCTGTATGTTCTCCAATGAATATACATACATCAGAACTAAGCTGCATAATCTAAGTGAGGCCTTACTAATAATGTTCTGAGCTGTAGTTTGACATTTGGACTCTTACTGCATATAATTCTTGATATAATTCCCAGTAATCTGTTTGCCTCATTACGTACGCATAAGCATTTATGTCTTGGTTTCAGGTTGCTGTAACCATACTTCCCAAGTCCTTTTCATATTCTGTATTGTCAGCTTCTATATTATTTCATTTATTTAATTATTTACATTCCCGAGCTTTAGGACTTGCATGATTCTACACTGAACTGTATCTTCTACTCTTCTGACCACAGTTCAACTGCCTCCCAGCATACATAAGAGGATTACCAATAGACCCTGGCTGTCTTCATGTGGGAACTGGATAGACACCTAAAGTCACTACCTGACCAGCCGGGCTGTGGTTCGTACGTCGGTTTGCGTGCGGCCAGCAGTAACAGCCTAGTTTATCAGGCCCTGATCCACCGCGAGGCCTGGTCATGGACTGGGCCGCTGGGGCGTTGACTCTCGGAACACCCTCCGCGTATATACTCCAGTTATACAACATTACCTTGTCTAAATCCTCCTGAAGTTCTGTGGCATCTTTGCATGAATATATTATTCTGCCTATTTTTGTGTCATATCACGTGTTATTCCCTCGTCAAGGTCATTATTTTAAATTATAGACAGCAAGGGGCCTAAAACTTATTCTTGTGGAACGCCACTTGTGTCTGGTCCCCACTGTGATTTCATCCCATTTATGGAGACTCCGATTACTATTGATCAGTCATGCCTTGATGCATGATAAGATTTTCACCCAGTACCATGTGCTGCCACTTTCTTTAACAACCTTTCGTGAGGTACTCTATCAAAAGGTTTACTGAAATCTAACTAAACTATATCGTGTTCTCTATCATGATCAACCGTTTCAAATGCTATACTGAAGAAAGTAAGTCAGTGGGACAGTAACGGCCCATTCTGAATTCCCTGTGGAGTATCATGAATCAAATTATGCTTATCAAGACATCTTCTTTTAATATCAGGTATAATTAACTCTAATAATTTGTCGTCAATAAGGTCAGATTTACTGGGTGGTAATTTGATGGTAAAGACCTGTTCCCTCCTTTAAAAACAGAACTTACATATGGCATCTTTCACATCTCAGACACTACACCTGTTTGGAAGATATGTTAAGAAGGTTATTCAATGGATCACAAACTTCTATCTTGGACAAGATCTTTAAGAACTCGTGAAAAAAGTTCATCGGGGCCCGATGACTTATTTTGTTTCAATCTGCGCACCTGGTTGATTACCATATCCCGAGTGAATGTGGTATTACATAATTTATTTTCTTCAGGCCCACCGTAATAATTAATTAATTAATGGGACATCGTTTTTGTCTTTTTGAGTGAAGACCGATTGGAGATAATTGTTAAAAAACGGAGTATATTTCTTTCTCGTTGTTTGTAAGTTGTCCAGAGTTAGTTTTAAGTGGATCTAACTTTTCTCTAGTCTTCATTCCATATACCTCCTACTTGGAAAAACTCTTTCGGATTAGTTTTTTATAACCTCCTTGACTAGATTCCCAGTTAAGAGATTCCAGTTAGTCTGACTAAAGTTAAAATCTTCTAAAATTACTACGTTATCGTGCTCTGAAGCCTTAACAGTTTCCTCCAAATGAAGTCTCCCCAGGTTCCTATCCAAGTTAAGTCTCCCAGGTTCCTATCCAAGTTAAGTCTCCCCAGGTTCCTATCCAAGTTAAGTCTCCCCAGGTTCCTATCCAAGTTAAGTCTCCCCAGGTTCCTATCCAAGTTAAGTCTCCCCAGGTTCCTATCCAAGTTTAGCGGACGGTATATCACGCTCAAAATCCATTTTGCTTAACCTTCTAAAAATTCTACCCAGACAGACGAGGCGAGTGTTTCTTCAGTCTCCTACCCGTTGTTATGCAGTAAATCATTTTTTCTCGGACATATATTTCCACCTCACCATCCTTCCCGTTATTTCTATCAACGTGGAAAAACTTAAAACTCTGAATGTGACATTCGTCACTTCCCGACTCTTCAAATTAAACCATGTTTTAGTGATGGACATAATACACACAATCTGGAACTGCAGAAACTGCTATGTGAGTTAGATACCTTCAAGGTGGTGGGACCAGAAATCTCTCCATGGGTAGAAAAGGAGCCGTTAGCACTAGTATGAAACCCACACCTGGTCAAGCACATCACCAAATTAGAAAATGTGCAGAAGTCTGCAGTAAGGTTAGTCCCGGAGCTGAATAATATACCCTATGAGAAGAGGTTAAGGGAACTCAACCTGATGACACTGGAGGACAGGAGGGATAGGGACTATGATAACGACGAACAAAATACTGAGGGTCGACTCTACCTTGTATGCCTTACGAATAGAATTATTGCAGATTAATAACAAACAACTTTATTAATGAACAAAGTCAAATATTCTAGCTAGTACACACAAACCTGTTATTAAAGAGGTGATTCAAATATTCTAGCTAGTACACACAAATGGCGTTTATTTCTTAACCAGAAGGGTCAAGAATATCCTAGATGCGTAATAGTGTGGAGTTACTTCATACAAGTAAGAGTATAAAAGACACTAAAGGCACACGCAAAACAGGAGTGTACAAACGCTACTCGCACACACGCATACACACGGTTCCTTATCACCTTAGATATAAACACACACACACACACACACACACACACACACACACACGCACACACACACACACACACTCACACTCAAGACGGACGAATGCCCGACCAACATCATCCCGTCCCTCACACACGCACACTACGCATCGTGCGTTCACAAGACTTATGCACACTCAGAACCAGTTAAACGGGGACACCCTTATACACACATACCCATACATATACACGCACACACACACACACACACACACACACACACACACACACACACACACACATACAGTCTCTCACATTATCCCTCATTCTCATACACACTCTCACAAGCCCTCACATACCCTCACACACTCTCACACAAGTGGGAGCTGCAGAGGCCAGGATATAGAGCCTAGAAAATGAACTAAAAATGCTGGAGCAAGATACAAAACCGAAGAACAGAAGGGACATGGCATCAGGAACATGTACACCAATATCCACTGAGGGGACCGAAAGAAAAGAAAGAGTTAAGTCCTACATAGAGGCCCTATCAGGCCACCAGGAGGAAATGTAGAGTTAAAAAGCATGCTGTTGGGTACAGGGACAGTGGTGAGGGGACTGTAGGTTGGAAAGGTGATACGTTCCATGCAGTGGTGCTATCAGGCCACCGAGAAATTCAGGAAATGATAAAGGAAGCATCATTGGCAATACTAAAATCGGACCCAGAGATATAATGGTAAAAGCAATGGGAAGAGGAGAGGGAGACGTTAGTTTTTATTTGTGGGCTTCAGGAGGCCGAATGGAGGACATATGAAGAAAGATGACAGGGAGAGAAAAAAGAAATTGAAAATATCATAGAACAATCAGGAGAGGAGGACAAGACCAAGCTAATAATTTTTCAAAGGATAGAGGGATACTCGAGGGGAAAAAAAACGGCCAAATTGTTTTTCAGGAAATACATTCAAAACAAGATCCTGCAGCAGAAACCTTGGGTAAAAGAAATAAAACAAAATACAAGCAGGTGTACTTCCATCAAAACAGAATGACAAACTGAGAGAGAGGACACAAAAACACAAAGCGAAAAAAGAGAGACAAGGCAGGGGCACCCAGAGTTGGGAGGACCAGCAAACACAATCACCAGCAAAACCAACCACAGAACACTGCAACCAAAAAAATAACCCAAAGCAAACCACACTCTGCACTCACAGCCGCCACTTTCCCCCCAGCACAAGCCCCACCTACACAGCAGCCTCCCATAGTATTCTGCCAGGTATCCCACTCCCCAGCTCCCATAACCCACCCAAAATAGTTTTCGAAAAGAAGCTGAAGGTATGATATACCAACGCAAAGGGAATAACGAATAAGTGTGAAGAGTATTATGAAAGATTCATGGAGGCATCCCCATATATCATAGCACTCGTGGAAATCAAGCTCGAATAACAAACACAAACTTTCCAACCGGATATCAGATCCCGAGGAAAGACAGAGGGAACAGAAGGGGAGGAGGAATTGCACTGCTCATCAAAAACTAGTGGAGTTTTCAGGAGTTGGAAGGAGTTGACACAAGGAAAACAAGTAGGAATACTTAAGACTGGAGGTCCCAAGGTGGTGATTTCAATGATGCACAAACCACCTCAGAATAGTAGGAGATAAAGACAAGAGTATGATGAGAGCAACATAACTAAGGTGGCCATAAGAGCCCATATGGACAGGGTAAAGTTACTAGTTGCGGGTGATTTCAATCACAAGGAGATTGACTGGGAAAGTCTGGAGCCACATGGGGGACCAGAAACCCAGAGGTCTAAGATGTTGGAAGTGGCACTGGAAACCCTCATGCATCAACATGTTAGGGACACTACCAGCAAAACTGGACCTCATATTCACCTTGAGTAGTTCAGACATCGGCGACATCACATATGAATGGCTCCTTGGAGGTAGTGATCTCGGGGTTCCGAGCTTTGAATACATTGTATAGTTTAAAGTGAAGATTGAAGCAGCATGGGTAGGACAGGAGAAACCAAACTACAAAAGAGGGAACTACACAGACATGATGAAGTTCCTTCATGAAGTACAGTGAGAAAGAAAACTGGTGGGAAAAACAGTAAATGAAATGATAGAATACATGACCACAAAATGCAAGAGTCAGAGGAGAGATTCGTATCCAAAGGCAACAGAAACAATGGAAAGACCAGAACGAGCCCTAGGTTCACCGAAAGATGTAGAGAGGCAAAACCTAAGTGCGCTAGAGATTGGAAAAAATATAGAAGACAAAGGATTCAGGAAAATAAGGAGATTAGTCGAAGAGCCAGAATTGAATATTCATGGGTAAGAAGTTAGGCCCAGTGGCAATACGTCAATGACATAGAATCGACATCCAAATCTGACCCAAAGCTGTTGTAAAGCCACATCAAGAAGAAAACAATAGTTAAGGACCATGTAATCAGGCTGAGGGAGGTAGGAGGGGACCTACCTAACTGGAGTCTATCTACCTGGAGGGTATTCTGTGGATCAGCGCCTCCGCGGCCCGGTCCACGACCAGGCCTCCCGGTGTATCAGGGCCTGATCAACTAGGCTGTTACTGCTGGCTGCATGTAGTCCAACGTACGAACCACAGCCCGGCTGATGCGGCACCAACTTTAGGTATCTGTCCAGGAAGTGATTTTCTGAGTGCAGATTAGGGACCAGTCCCTCTAGGATTTTCCAGGTGTAGATTGATGTATCTTTCTCGCCTGTGATCCAGTGAGTACAAGTATAGTGCTTCCAAGCGTTTCCAGTAGTTAAGGTGTTTGATGGAATTGATATGTGCAGAGAAGGTTCTCTGTATATTCTCTAGATCTGCGATTTCACATGCCTTGAATGGAGCTATTAGTGTACAGCAGTATTCCAGCCTAGAGAGAGAACAAGTGATTTAAAAAGGATCGTCATTGGCTTGGCATCTCTTGTCTTGAATGTTCTCATTATCCATCCTATCATTTTCCCCGCAGATGTGATAGTAACGCTGTTATGATTCTTGATGGTGAGATCCTTAGACATTACCACTCCCAGGTCCTTCACATTACTTTTCCGCTCTATTGTATGATTACAATTTGTAATATACTCTATTCTAGCAATTATTTCCTCCAGTTTTCCATAACGGAGTATAGTTGGAATTTATCTTCATTGAACATCATATTGTTCTCCGTTGCTCATTGGAAAACATCGTATATATCTTCTTGGAGATTTGCCGTGTCCTCAATGGATGACACTCCCATGCAGATCCTAGTATCGTCTGCAAAAGAAAGATACGGTGCTATGGTTTAGATCTCTGTCTATGTCTGATATGAGGATGAGGAACAGGATAGGGGTGAGTACTGTGCCTTGTGGAACAGAGCTCTTCACTATGGCAGCTTCCGATTTAATTCTGTTTACCACTACTCTTTGTGTTCGATTGGTTAGAAAGTTAAAAATTCATCTGTCCACTTTGGCAGTTATCCCTTTAGCACGCATTTTGTGTGCTATTACGCCATGATCGCACTTGGCAAAGGCTTTTGCAAAATCCGTGTATACTACATCTGCATTCTGTTTGTTTTCCAGTGCATCCAAGACCATATCATAGCGATCGAGTAGTTGTGAGAGGCAGGAGCGACCTGCTCTGAACTCAAGTGGTTTGCTGTCCTGCTTCTTAGAACGCTTTCAAAGAGTTTTAAGATGTGGGACGTTAGAGCTTTTTGGACTATAGATTTTAGCTATTGCTTTGCTGCCACCTTTATGAAGTGAGGCTATATCCGTTGTTTTTAGTGACTGAAATCAAGAGCTCAACATGTACAGTAAACCAGAATGGTAGGGTACAGGAACAACTGATGGACACACTACATTCAACTGATGAGGAGATGAAGAGGCTGCTAAATGAACGAGATACCTGAAAGGTGGTGGGACCGGACAACATCTCTCCACGGGCCTTGAGAGAGGAAGCAGAGGCAGTGTGTGTGCCAGAAACAACAATCTTCAAAATATCTATCAAAACAGGGCAACTACCTGAGGTGTGGAAGACAGCAAATGTAGTCCAAATATTTAAGAAAGGAGACAGACAGAAAGCATTAAACTACAGACCAGTGTCTCTGATATGTATAGTATGCAAAGTCATGGAGAATCTTAACAGGAGAAGAGTGATGGAGAACCTAAAAGGAGTAAGCTTATACACGATAACCAGTACAGTTTCAGGTAAAGGAAGTCCTGTGTCACAAACCTACAGGAATTTTGCAACAAAGTGACAGAAGACAGGAGAGAGAGGGATGGGTAGACTGCTTCTTCTTGGACTGTATGAAGGCTTTCAACAGTTCCACACAAACTATTAGTGCAAAAGCTGGAGAAGCAGGTAGGAATAATGGGAAAGGCACTCCAATACATCAGAGAATCCCTGATAGGAAAGAAACCACGAGTAATGTTAGGTGACAAGGTGTCAGAGTGGGCTCCTCTGATGAGTGGGGTTCCACATGGGTCAGTCCTAGGGCCGGTGCTGTTTCTAGCATATGTGAGTAACATGATGAAAGGGATAGATTCAGAGGTGTCCCTGTTTGCAGACGACGTGAAGCTAATACGGAGAAATGAAACTGATGAGGATCAGCTAAGACTACGGATCTCGGAAGGCTGCAAGGCTGGTCCAACAAATGGCTCCTGCAGTTTAATTAACACCACCAAGTGCAAAATCATGAAGATTGGAGAAGGTCAAAGAAGACCGCAGACGGAGTACAGAAGAGGGGGACCAAAGGCTGCAAACCTTACTCAAGGAAAAGGATATTGGGGTGAGTATCACGCAGAGCATATCTCCTGAGGCGCACATCAAGCAAATAACAGTTGCAGCATATGAGCGCCAGGCAAACCTAAGAATAGCGTTTCGACACCTGAGTAAGAATCATTCAAGACACTGTCAACGGTGTACTTCAGCCATATTGGAGTATGCAGCACCAGTATGTAACCCATACCTGGTCAAGCACGTCAAAAATTCGAAAGCTTGCAAAGCTTTGCAACAAGACTAGTACCGGAGCTAAGAGGTATGTCCTACTAGGAAAGGTTAAGGGAAATCATCCAGTGTCATCACCCTGTTGACACTGGAGGACAGGAGGGATAGGGTAGACATGATAACGACATATAAAATACTGAGAGGAATTGACAAGGTGGATAGGAACAATATATTTCAGAGATGGAACACAACAACACGGGGTCACAACTGGAAGTTGAAAACTAGGGATGTTAGGAATATTTCTTCATTCATAGAGTTGCAGGGAAGTGGAACACTCAAGAGAGTGATGTAGTGGAGGCAGGAGCCATACATAGCTTTAAGAAGAGATACGAAAAAATCATGGAGAAGGGAGAGAGAGAGAGGACCAGCGAAGAGGCTGGACCAGGGGCTATGAATCGACCCGTGGAACCACAAATAGGTAAGTACAAACGAGAACAAACACATACACACACACACACAAACACACACACACACACACACATACACACACAAACACACACATACACACACACACACACACACACACACACACACACACACACACACACACACACACACACACACACACACACACACACACACACACACACACACACACACACACACACACACACACACACACACACACACGGTACACTATGTTAGCAGTAACTGCTGAAAAAAGAGGTGGGAATTCCCCCACTGTGAGTGCTTAAATCCTCGGGGAAACTAGCAGAGAAAAAGACGAAATTAATGTAAGTTTTTAGATTACTTTCCCAGCATGAGTTCTACATCAGAACCTCCATCAAGGCTCCATCAAGGCTTCCATCAGAGCCTCCATCAAGGCTCTATCAAAGCTCCATCAAGGCTTCTATCAGAGCCTTTATCGAGGCTCCATCAAGGCTTCCATTAGAGCCTTCATCAAGGCTTCCATCAGAGCCTCAATCAAGGATCCATCTACGCTTCCTTCAGAGCCTCCACGAAGGCTCCATTAGAGCCTCCATTAAGGCTTCCATCAGAGACTCCATCAAGGCTTCCATCAGAGATTCCATCCAGGCTTCCATCAGAGACTCCATCAAGGCTTCCATCAGAGATTCCATCACGGCTCCAGCAAGCCCTCAATCAAGGCTCCATCAAGGTTTCCATCAGAGCCTCTATGAAGGCTCCATCAGAGACTTCATGAAGGCTTCCATCAGAGATTTCATCAAGGCTTCCACCTGAACCTCCATCAAGGCTTCCATCAGAGCCTCCATCAAGGCTTCCATCAGAGCCTCCATCAAGACTTCCATCAGAACCTCCATTTAGGCTTCCATCAAAGACTCAATCAAGGCTTCCATCAAAGCCTCCATCTAGGTTTCCATCAGAGCCTCCATTAAGACTTTCATCAGAGTTTCTATCAAGGCTTTTACCTGAGCCTCCATCAAGGTTTCATTCAGAGCCTCCATCAAGGGTTCCATCAGAGCCTCTATCAAGGCTTCTTTCAGAGCCTCCATCAAGGTTTCCATCAAAGTCTCCATCAAGGCTTCCATCAGAGCCTCCATCAAGGCTTCCATCAGAGCCTCCATCAAAGCTTCCATCAGAGCCTCCATCAAGACTTCCATCAGAGCCTCCATCAATGCTTCCATCAGAGCCTCCATCAAGGGTTCCATCAGAGCCTCCATCAAGGGTTCCATCAGAGCCTCCATCAATGCTTCTATCAGAGCCTCCATCAAGGGTTCCATCAGAGCCTTTATCAAGGCTTCCTTCAGAGCCTCCATCAATGCTTCTATCAGAGCCTCCATCAAGGGTTCCATCAGAGCCTTTATCAAGGCTTCCATCAGAACCTCCATCAAGACTTCCATCAGAGCCTCCATCAAGGCTTCCATCAGAGCCTCCATCAAGGCTTCCATCAGAACCTCCATCAAGGGTTCCATCAGAGCTTCCATCAAGGCTTCCATCAGAGCCTCCATCAAGGCTTCCATCAGAGCCTCCAGCAAGGCTTCCATCAGAGCCTCCATCAAGGCTTCCATCAGAGCCTCCATCAAGGCTTCCATCAGAACCTCCATCAAAGGTTCCATCAGAACCTCCATTAAGGGTTCCATCAGAGCCTCCATCAAGGCTTCCATCAGAGCCTCCATCAAGGCTTCCATCAGAGCCTCCATCAATGCTTCCATCAGAGCCTCCATCAAGGCTTCCATCAGAGCCTCCATCAAGGCTTCCATCAGAGCCTCCATCAAGACTTCCATCAGAGCCTCCATCAATGCTTCCATCAGAGCCTCCATCAAAGCTTTCATCAGAGCCTCCATGTAGGCTTTCATCAGAGCCTCCATGTAGGCTTTCATCAGAGCCTCCATGTAGGCTTTCATCAGAGCCTCCATGTAGACTTTCATCAGAGCCTCCATGTAGGCTTCCATCAGAGCCTCCATGTAGGCTTTCATCAGAGCCTCCATGTAGGCTTTCATCAGAGCCTCCATGTAGGCTTTCATCAGAGCCTCCATGTAGGCTTTCATCAGAGCCTCCATGTAGGCTTTCATCAGAGCCTCCATGTAGGAGGCTCTGATGTAACTGGCGCCTGGTAGAAGGGGGGTGGGGGTGTAAAGCCTTGTCTAGGGGCATATAAATTATTAAAGAAGATCAACTCACCAAAAGTGCTAAACAGCTGGACATTACTTTTCAAGAAAGACAGATAAACTAACATATACAAAAATATAATACTATATTAAGTCAGAGTATATACAACACCGTTACGATTTTTTCTTAAATAGCAACGCTCTTCTTGCCGAATAAGGCAAACGAAAATTTTTGTATGCAATAATTTTGCAAAAATCATTCTGAACCTAACGAAAAAAATATATTTCATTGTGTTTTGTTTATTATTAAATTATTGAAAACTTATCTAAAATATATTTAGTTGGATTAGGCTAAATTAAATTGAGCTTCTTATAATAAGGTTAGGTAAGTTTTCTAAGATTCTTTTGGAACAAAATTATTAATTTTTACATTAACATAAATGGAAAAAATATATCTTTAAACGTATTAGAGAAAATTTTAGAAAGGACTTAATTTTAAATGAGTTCTTGCTAATTGACCAATTTCACCTAATCGGCACGACATATATATATATATATATATATATATATATATATATATATATATATATATATATATATATATATATATATATATATATATATATATATATAAACACAAACACATAAATCATATGTGTTTGTATGACTATTAATACAATGTCTCTTTTCAGCAGATTAAATGCGTTCTTGAAGTTAAGTTTTGATACTGAATTTCTCTCTGATAAGTTGTCACATGAACCATTGTTTTACTGCCTTTAGGGATCCCAGCGCCAAGCTTGCTGAGTTGCGGTATCATAGCCGCCAGAGTGCAGGTATCATAGCCGCCAGAGTGCAGGTATCATAGCCGCCAGAGTGCAATGCTTCTAACAACAGCTTCAGCATCGAAATGTTTTGCAAGACAATGGGCCCAATTTCTTCATCCTTCTTTTCGAGGGCAGAAAACGATGCACCGAAGAACAGCTTAAGATCGTTGGCAATCAGACCAACCAGGCTGTTGTTGATGAACTTTGTGATCTTCAATATAATGATCTCTAAAATCATCTGTTTAAAATGTTGGGGTCTTACTCTGGTGGAGTCTCTGGCATAGCCAGATGGGAACGACATTAGCGGTTTGCAAACATCTGATTCTCTCATAAAGAGAGGTTCCACAGTGGATACAATGGTGTTAGAATTGCTTTTTGTCCCTGTCTAGTGTTGACCTGTCCAAAAACTAACCCTTATAAGGGTTACTGCAACCTAATATGAATCTAGTTTGCATAATCCTTGACTACTATTATATAAGGTACGACAGTTATATTTTAGAATAGAAGTCCCGATTATATTTCTCTCAGCAGATAAAATGTTGAGTCCAATGACAAGGAATTGTTCCCAGTTCGGGAAATAATTGCACACACGAATATGGTTGAAAATCTCACTCGACTCACTGCATAGTGATGAGATATTCTAACCTCCAGCAGGTGTCCCAGTTGTCTAATGCTTAAAATGTCACAGTTGTTGCAAGAAATCCTATACACCCCACCTACCACACTGATAGGTGAATTCTTATTTAAACTATTCTTAAAAACTACATTAACTCTGGGCTACAAACGTGCAAAGCTCTCAGGAACATTGCAAGAAAAATACACTTCTTGATTCTCGATTCACGATTGGAATAATAGTGAATAAATGAAAAAACGTTAGTGAACTTCCTATAAACTGAAAATTTTAATCTCCTGTTTCCTTGATGTACTAAACCATTCAAATATAAGAGTTTGTTATATTTCTAACTTACGTGTAAACTTATCGGAGAGGATCAGTGTGTTTAGTTTAGGTAGAAAATCATTCAAATTTTGATCTTTCGGCCACAAGCAAATTATTCTACTTGGAGAATATCTTCGGCCATGTGGTTTCATTCGACTCCATGTATAGGTATTTAACACTGGAGAGAGTGGATTCCCTATTGCCATACCATGATTTTGGGAACAACATTTTTCTTCAAAGACAAATTTACAATTTATATCGTACAATTTAACAGATCGATAATAATAATCTTGGGGTATGACATCACAAATTTTCAAAGCAACATCCAGGAACGTTAGCCAACCAGGGACTGGTTCCTTGGTAAACAAGGCAGTAACATCAAAACTAATGACTGTGAAATCATCCAATATTTTACAATTCTGCAGTCTCTGAATAAGGTCCACGCTATTCTTAGAGTGAGCATTAGAAACCTTCCCAACCAAAGGAGTTAGAAGTGTGGCTAACCATTTGGATAATTTAGATGCAGCAGAGCAATCAGAGCTTATAACAGAACAAGCGGGGTTCCCTAGCCTGTGAGTCGTAAGCCATATATACAAGTAAAGCAAGCTGATAGCTTTTAATTAGGTCATCATGGAGTTTCAACAAGTCTTCAAGAAGTTCGTTGACTTCACCATAACCTGAACAGTTCATATGTCTCATTAACGGTAAGTAAAAGATTCATCTTATCGAGGTAATTCACGTTGTCTAAGATGACTGTAATATTTAAATTATTTGACTTAATGAGATGGGACTGTTCATCATCAATAAGTTTTATGTAAGTTTTCATGTAACGCAGGAGACTGTCAGGAGTGCCAGGGTGAAGCAAGGACCTGTATATCAACACTAAACATGTGACAAACTTCAGGTGTTAGTTAGGCCACCATGTTTCTCCAAATTATAGAAAGATTTGGCTGGATCAACAAAGTTAACTCCATTGTTAGTAGGCGCAAAGCTTAACCCAAAACCTAATGCTGCTTTTTCTTAATTAGACAAATTAAAGATAAATTCCAGGTTTGCATTAGTGGATCCATCCACTATGTGAAGTAAGACTTATCTACTCCCTAGAGTGAATGCATTCGGTGCTGTGTCTCGTAGTTCTCAATTCCCCGTTCATGTAGTCAAGAAGATAATCATGAGAGGCAGGCAAGATGTTGTTAAATATTCAATATGGACTCTCTTCATTTCAATAAAAAGTGTCCTGTTTTCCTTTAGTACTGGTTCAATGGTGTGCTAGATATCAAGACCATTTGGTTCTAAGTTGCTGTTTTGGAAAGACTTGTTCACTAAAGCACTTATGTAAAAACACTAACTGAAGTAAAGCTTTGTGGGCTTTAAGTACTGACCGTCTGCAGGAAGTACCACAAGTCAAGGAGGGAAAGAGAAGAGAGAAGTGGGACAAGAAATGGTTCGTGACATTCGTGCCAGACAATCACAAACGAGCGATCAAACAAATGCAAAACCAGCTGCTGGGGTATAAAATGAACTGGCTCTAGGTCATTCAAACTGCATCCAGAGCCTCGTGAGAAGCTATGCAATGCTGTAGTTGGTAAGAAGAGAGTACAAACTCATAGAGAGAGAAGCAAAAAGAGTTTTGGATGAGAGGAGCAAACTCCAGATTAGCACCATTGAAGTGAGAACATTAGGTAGCCTTTAAATAGGTTGGACAAGTCCATGGGTGAGGGTGTGTGGGTGTGAATTGAACCTACCTAACATTACCAATAAGTCTTTTTAGTATTCCTCCTTTTCTTTCAATAATTTATTCTACAGTTAGAGCTTTCTTATAAGTATGCCAGAACATAACATCTATTGGAATAAAGAATTAATTCAATTATCCTTAAGTTAAAGGCCGGTTTGCTGGATTAATTTATTTTTCGTAAGATTAAAAACTGTTTCCAGTCCCTTGAACTCTCTGGAATCTAACTGTATTTATGAGTTAGTTGATGATACATATTATAGGCTGTTCTTAAACAATTATCTCGGTGCCAGCTGTACTAAGTTCTTTACGACACTGTTTCATTGGGAGTTTAATAATAAATTAATTGTATATCAATTTTATAGAGCTGGTTCAGCTATATTTTAGCTTGAGATAAGGCCAGATAATTGTAACACTGTGTGTTGTAACCTGTGCACTGTGTGGCACGGTGAATGGGCTTGATTTCTGGAAATTAGCTGCATCTCACATGGATATCTGCAAACTGTTAGTCTGGGAATAGCTGAAACTGCTGATCCTGGCCTCAGTAAAAGTAGCTATTATTATGAATGACTAAGATGAGCTGTCCCAGGATGTGTGTAACTCTGAGACTAGTCTGCTGTGGTATTATATTACACTCCCAGGAAGTGTGTAGCTCTGATACTAGTCTGCTGTGGTATTATATTACACTCCCAGGATGTGAGTAGCTCTGATACTAGTCTGCTGTGGTATTATATTACACTCCCAGGATGTGTGTAGCTCTGATACTAGTCTGCTGTGGTATTATATTACACTCCCAGGATGTGTGTAGCTCTGATACTAGTCTGCTGTGGTATTATATTACACTCCCAGGATGTGTGTAACTCTGAGACTAGTCTGCTGTGGTATTATATTACACTCCCAGGAAGTGTGTAGCTCTGATACTAGTCTGCTGTGGTATTATATTACACTCCCAGGATGTGGTAGCTCTGAGACTAGTCTGCTGTGGTATTATATTACACTCCCAGGATGTGTGTAACTCTGAACTAGTCTGCTGTGGTATTATATTACACTCCCAGGATGTGTGTAGCTCTGATACTAGTCTGCTGTGGTATTATATTACACTCCCAGGATGTGTGTACTCTGATACTAGTCTGCTGTGGTATTATATTACACTCCCAGGATGTGTGTAGCTCTGATACTAGTCTGCTGTGGTATTATATTACACTCCCAGGATGTGTGTAGCTCTGATACTAGTCTGCTGTGGTATTATATTACACTCCCAGGATGTGTGTAGCTCTGATACTAGTCTGCTGTGGTATTATATTACACTCCCAGGATGTGTGTAACTCTGAGACTAGTCTGCTGTGGTATTATATTACACTCCCAGGATGTGTGTAGCTCTGAGACTAGTCTGCTGTGGTATTATATTACACTCCCAGGATGTGTGTAGCTCTGATACTAGTCTGCTGTGGTATTATATTACACTCCCAGGATGTGTGTAGCTCTGATACTAGTCTGCTGTGGTATTATATTACACTCCCAGGATGTGTGTAGCTCTGATACTAGTCTGCTGTGGTATTATATTACACTCCCAGGATGTGTGTAACTCTGAGACTAGTCTGCTGTGGTATTATATTACACTCCCAGGATGTGTGTACTCTGAACTAGTCTGCTGTGGTATTATATTACACTCCCAGGATGTGTGAAAGCTCTGATACTAGTCTGCTGTGGTATTATATTACACTCCCAGGATGTGTGTAACTCTGAGACTAGTCTGCTGTGGTATTATATTACACTCCCAGGATGTGTGTAGCTCTGATACTAGTCTGCTGTGGTATTATATTACACTCCCAGGATGTGTGTAGCTCTGATACTAGTCTGCTGTGGTATTATATTACACTCCCAGGATGTGTGTAGCTCTGATACTAGTCTGCTGTGGTATTATATTACACTCCCAGGATGTGTGTAACTCTGAGACTAGTCTGCTGTGGTATTATATTACACTCCCAGGATGTGTGTAGCTCTGATACTAGTCTGCTGTGGTATTATATTACACTCCCAGGAAGTGTGTAGCTCTGAGACTAGTCTGCTGTGGTATTACATTACACTCCCAGGATGTGTGTAGCTCTGAGACTAGTCTGCTGTGGTATTATATTACACTCCCAGGATGTGTGTAGCTCTGATACTAGTCTGCTGTGGTATTATATTACACTCCCAGGATGTGGTAGCTCTGAGACTAGTCTTCTGTGGTATTATATTACACTCCCAGGATGTGTGTAGCTCTGAACTAGTCTGCTGTGGTATTATATTACACTCCCAGGATGTGGTAGCTCTGAGACTAGTCTGCTGTGGTATTATATTACACTCCCAGGATGTGTGTAGCTCTGATACTAGTCTGCTGTGGTATTAATTACACTCCCAGGATGTGTGTACTCTGATACTAGTCTGCTGTGGTATTATATTACACTCCCAGGATGTGTGTAGCTCTGATACTAGTCTGCTGTGGTATTATATTACACTCCCAGGATGTGTGTAGCTCTGATACTAGTCTGCTGGTATTATATACACTCCCAGGTGTGTAACTCTGAGACTAGTCTGCTGTGGTATTATATTACACTCCCAGGATGTGTGTACTCTGAACTAGTCTGCTGTGGTATTATATTACACTCCCAGGAAGTGTGTAGCTCTGAGACTAGTCTGCTGTGGTATTATATTACACTCCCAGGATGTGTGTAACTCTGAGACTAGTCTGCTGTGGTATTATATTACACTCCCAGGATGTGTGTAGCTCTGAGACTAGTCTGCTGTGGTATTATATTACACTCCCAGGATGTGTGTAACTCTGAGACTAGTCTGCTGTGGTATTATATTACACTCCCAGGATGTGTGTAGCTCTGAGACTAGTCTGCTGTGGTATTATATTACACTCCCAGGATGTGTGTAGCTCTGATACTAGTCTGCTGTGGTATTATATTACACTCCCAGGATGTGTGTAGCTCTGATACTAGTCTGCTGTGGTATTATATTACACTCCCAGGATGTGTGTAGCTCTGAGACTAGTCTGCTGTGGTATTACATTACACTCCCAGGATGTGTGTAGCTCTGAGACTAGTCTGCTGTGGTATTATATTACACTCCCAGGATGTGTGTAGCTCTGAGACTAGTCTGCTGTGGTATTACATTACACTCATTGCATTTGTATTATTGTATCGCTTTTATAATTTTTTATAATACCCTTCTTGAATTGATATTGTCTTGTTAGTATTGCAGTGATTATATTACTGTTCTTTGCAGAATCGTGTTCACATGATGCTTATGTTATTTATATTGTGTGATGAAATGGTTTTGAAACCGACAGTTTTAACTGATAGACTGAACACACAGACTTCAGGCTCAGGGACTGATTACCTCATATTCTTCATCTTCTTAAGTTATTCTCTGTATTCGACTGAAGAAACCACTGGTTAGCGAAACGTTTCCTCAATAAAGATTCCCAAATGTTGCACAAGTGTCTCATTCTGTTTATAGAGTGATACCATGTGTGTGTTCAGATGTACTCGTGTCAGAGTGATCATGTGACGTGTGTTGAGTGATCACATTAATTTTCATGTTATTGAATGATTTGTGATCATTGTAATTTATCTCATATGTAAATTTGTGTTCGCGTCAAAGTGGAGATTATATTGTTGCTCAGGTATTATTCTTGAGTGCTTACTCATTATTATTCTTGAGTGCTCATTCTTGATCTTGAGTGCTCAGTCATTCATCTTCTAGAGTGCTCAGTTATTCTTGTTCTAGAGAGCTCAGTTATTCTTGTTCTTGAGTGCTCAGTCATTCTTGTTCTTGAGTGCTCAGTTATTCTTGTTCTTGAGTACTCAGTTATTCTTGTTCTTTAGTGCTCAGTTGTTCTTGAGTGCTCATTCTTGTTATTGAATGCTCATTCTTGTTCTTGAATGCTCATTCTTGTTCTTGAGTGCTCATTCTTGTTCTTGAGTGCTCATTCTTGTTCTTGAGTGCTCATTCTTGTTCTTGAGTGCTCATTCTTGTTATTGAGTGCTCTTTCTTGTTCTTGAATACTCATTCTTGTTCTTGATTGCTCATTCTGTTGAGTGCTCATTCTTGTTATTGAGTGCTCATTCTTGTTCTGATTCTTTATTCTTAAATGTTCATTCTTGTTCTTGAGTGGTCATTCTTGTTCTTGAGTGCCTTCTTTATGAATGCTATTCTTGTTCTTGATGCTCATTCTTGTTCTTGAATGCTCATTCTTGTTCTTGAGTGCTCATTCTTGTTCTTGAGTGCTCATTCTTGCTCTTTAGAGCTCATTCTTCATTGTCTCTTCTGAGTGCTCATTGTTCTTGAGTGCTCATTCTTGTTCTGAGTGCCATTCTTGTTCTTGAGTGGTCATTCTTGTTCTTGAGTGGTCATTCTTGTTCTTGAGTGCTCATTCTTGTTATTGAATGCTCATTCTTGTTCTTGAATGCTCATTCTTGTTCTTGAATGCTCATTCTTTTCTTGAGTGCTCATTCTTGTTCTTGAGTGCTCATTCTTGCTCTTTAGAGCTCATTCTTCTTATTGAGTGCTCATTCTTGTTCCTGAGTATTCATTGTTGTTCTTGAGTGCTCATTCTTGTTCTTGAGTGCCCATTCTTGTTCTTGAGTGCTCATTCTTGTTCTTGAGTGCTCATTCTTGTTCTTGAATGCTCATTCTTGTTCTTGAGTGCTCATTCTTGTTCTTGAGTGCTCATTCTTGTTCTTGAGTGCTCATTCTTGTTCTTGAGTGCTCATTCTTGTTCTTGAGTGCTCATTCTTGTTCTTGAATGTTCATTCTAGTTCTTGAGTGCTCATTCTTGTTCTTGAGTGCTCATTCTTGTTCTTGAGTGCTCATTCTTGTTCTTGAGTGCTCAATCTTTTAATCTGCCTAATTGTGTATATTGCTTAATCATATAAATGTACATTTCATTGTTTACTCTACTATATTTGTGCTTTGATCTGCTGAATTAGAACTAAGTTTTTGACCAACAGGGTTTATCGTATATTATAAAAATTAAATATTTACTTGTCTCCCACCGACGGTGGGTGATCCAAGAAGAGGGTACCATTCACCATCATTCACTCAATCACTGTCTTGCCGGAAGCGCACTGACATGCCGTTCAGATGGCTCTCAGAACTGCAACAGCCTCACGCTATCTCGAAGTGCAGGTACTTTAATCCTGGACACAAGTCCGGCGAATCGGTCTTCCTATATTGCCTCATGAACGTTACCTTGCTCACACTCCGGCAACGTGTCTGGTCGCTCCGTACTAACGCGTTCACACAAACCAGCTGGCTTGTGTGAGCGTGAATTATAAATATTAGTGTTAAATTTGCGAGTTGCGGTGGAAACGTGATGTGTTATCTTCCTTGCAACAGATAAATGGGCAGGGAGAGGGAGAGAGAGAGAGAGAGAGAGAGAGAGAGAGAGAGAGAGAGAGAGAGAGAGAGAGAGAGAGAGAGAGAGAGAGAGAGAGAGAGAGAGAGAGGCAGCTTTAATTAACGATACTTGTGATCAGAGTAAAGGATAGTGAAAATTTCTAGCCGAGAGTAAAATATTTAGTGGTCAGAGTTACGACTTATTGAAGTGTGAGGTGCAGCCTTAAGTCCCTATACTGAGGCCATTTGGTACTTATCACTGCCCAGGAAAAGACGTGCCACCTTGTTTTGTCTCCACCAGTACGCAAACCTTAATGAAATTTTGGTGAAAACTGTTACCGAGAGCTTTGAGAGGTGTAAGCACATGTTTCCGATAGTAATATGCAGTGAGTGGTCCGTCAACTATAACTTGGCTAACTTAGAGGTAGTCTCAAATTTGATATGGTTTGACCCAATGTCCAACATCTCCATCAAACACCTACGTCACTTTACGTCATTGTGGTATTGTTTTCCATACCTTTTCATGGTTGAACGATAGTCGAAAAGAATGGTATGTACAAGGTAAGTACTAGAGGGAAATGGCATAAAATATCAATACGATGAAAAAAACACACAAATGCAAACAGATCGGTCTGGGACTTGATAAAGCCGACTGTGCACATGAATATTCTGACTCAGACACTAAACAAAATAATTCATTTGTCTTGATTTGTTAGGTTGAAAGGCTATCGACTGACATCGGTCGGAAACTGAACTATGATCCGAGCCCAGGTAAGGGGGAAGAATAGGGAAGGACGACAATGGGTGAAAATTAGAGGGGGTAAAGAGTAGAGATAAGTGACCCAACCCTTTTATGTGATTATAAAATTTCAAGAGGGAGCGAATTACACAGCCCTGTACTGACACACATGTCAACAACTGGTGTCTACATGCATGGCTGAGCGTTCGGTGGAATTTTTTTCCATGAAGTACAGTTGTTAGTGGTGCAGAGTGCTCAGGAGCCTTGAGCACTCTGTGATAGTTTTAGTTGGTGATAGTTTTAGCTATTTTGTGCATAGAGTGATGCAGGGGCAATCCACTCTGCAATATGTCCTGGAAGATCACTCAGTATATGTCACCTTGGTAAGTAACACCTTAGTGAAAGTAACATTGTACTCTTTGCTGTACTATCATCGTGTGTATTCTGTGAGGTGATTCACGGATGGTAGTCTGTGCTGTTTATTGACCGGGAAGACTTTTCCTGTCCGGTAGGTTGAGCTTTTCTTTTCATATAACTGGCGCTTTTTGAGTGTCTGACCTGACTTTCACAATACTGTACTTGCAGAAATAAACTGTACTAAGTTGCACGTTACTGTACTAAGTAGTACTCCGAAAGTAATGAAAATGTGTGCATGTATGTGGTGTGCAGCACATACAGTATTTTATTATTATTATTATGGTGGAGCGCTGAACCCGTAGGGATTATTAAGCGCCTGGGAGGTGGAATGGAATGCATTCAGGTTCAGTTCATGAAAGTGGAACACAGATCCAATTCCTTTGATCAAGAGCCCCTCAGCAGCATCAAGGAACCTCCCTTGAGGGGACATACAGCGTAGAAAGTGAGTCAAACCCAACCAGACATTAAGCTCAGCTTGAGCAACGAAGCGACGCTAAACATGTGCACAAACAACTCAAAGCACCAGTGTCAGGCAAGGAAGAGATACAAAAAAATCTACCTAATTGGAGACAATCGATAAGTCTTTTTACAAGCTAAAAACTTCCACATTACTGAATCTGAGTTTAGCAACTTCTAAACTCCGATTTGCACAGCGTGCAGATGTCTCGCGCAACAACCACAAAATGACAAAAAACACTAAGTAAATAAGTCTCTGGGAACATAGTTCCCAGAGTACTCTAACAAGAGCAGAGCAGAGGAGAGAATTCTCAAAGAGTAGAGAAGTGTAGCAGCAACGCAGCATGAAGTGAGCTGCTCCCAGCTGGCCATACATACCAGAATGCATCGCAATTGACAAAGGAGAGAACAAGCGTGAAGCAAAACACGACAGTCAATTACGACTCACTAACCTCCCAACACAGAAAGTACAGTGTGGGAAACATCCTGCCTGTCAATGTAGCTAAATATTTAAGACAAATAATACTATAAATTATGATAATTTCATTTTAGCCACTAACGAAAATAACATTAGCAATAATAAAAAAATAAACATAATATACATGAAAGTGTTTATATTTTGTCGACAGTAGTATGTTAGTGGAGTAAGTGTCGTTTTGCTACTTGTAATCTCCAAGTACAAAAATATTATTTTTAATTATTACATTAATTTGTTTTGTTGCTTGTGAAGTGCTCTTGGTCTTATCTTCACTTTAATTAAATTTGTATGTCTCCCATTCCACAGGCACAGACATAAAGGCAAAAACGACCCCAATGGAAATAAGTCACTCTGACTTTTAGGTTATCCCAGGTTCTCTTCACATATACTGCTATGTGTGATAATCTATGTAACTGTATTTGTGTATACCTGAATAAACTTACTTACCACTATGGTGCTTTCCTCCGATTAAAATATAACAATTGTGAAAGGCAAAATCTTCAATAGATGATGTATCCTATGAACTAGATTTAACATTACATGATCATAGGCTGTAACGGCGCAAATCTGTTTGGTTTTTATGGTATGAAGTTTTCATGTTTATTTTGTTTTTCTCAAAGGAATCTCTCTTAAACTTAAATTCAGTAATTATAATTGGCCAGTTTTGTTAATCAAATTGGTTTCTGTCAAATATCTGAAAATATATTTTCTCATCAGAAAATTTAGTTTGTAATAAATCTACGAAAGTAAATCTGAACATAACGATTTTAAGTAATAATGTAAATATAGCTGATTCCAGCCCCCCAAAAAAATATTTTCGGACAAGTTAGATTAGCTTTCTATGTCAGGTTTGGTTCAAAATAAAAACGTATAAATCACTGAAAATAAATAGTGCTTTAGATTGTTGGAGTATCTATGGAAGACTAACATTCAGTAAAACATGCAGACACACACACACACACACATACAACAGGCCTAGTGTCTAATCGACATGTGCCTAGGACAAAATGGAAACTAACACACACACACAGCAACAGTAACAGCTGTACACCAACGATGGGCAGAGTGCCACGGCGTTCTCCCTCGCCACGGTAATTGTAGCTTCATAGTCATTCTGTATCTTGCAGTTTTGAAGATAGTATCGAAAACGCATTAGTGTTTGGGGCCGCGAGCGCTGCTGGGATCAGCTGTTTCAACTGGAAAAACAGTTAGCGCCGCCACTACTCAAAATAACATTTCCTGACGCAGGCGGCGTCGCGCCTCGGAACATGTGGTTGGCAAACATTACTTCACAGATTTTTGAAAATGTACAAATTTCCCTTAGTCATCATTACAACCTTATAAGCTGTATTGGAAATTCTGTTCTAAGCCAATTTCGAGTGTCTGAAATGAAATATTTGTTTACACCAGCAGCCCCTATTAATACATATATGTACATTACTTAATACCGATTCCATTTAAATAATCAAATATATACCAAAAGTTATGAAGGCTACGTTGAAAGAAAGCTCTCCATATTGAATGTAATAAAATTTATTACTCAAACTGAGAAAGGATATGTCGTTCCCACCGCACTGTATGACCTTTAGTTTTGATTCATTTGCTGCCCAGCTCTTGTCAGGCAAGTTGTCTGGTGCCTGCCATCCGGTGGTCCCTTAGCGAAACCAGGATATTTTCAGCACAAAATGGCGACAACATACCACGCAGGGTAAACACTGTTTGTGTTGAACTGATAAAAGGGACTGTGTACTCAACGACTGCAGCAGTGGTCTTGCCTATGATTCTGCGAGACACATGATATTGACAACGTGGACATATACGGGATAGCACTCAACGTAAGTACCAGAATATTCGTCAAGCTGTCCTCCACCAGCGTTTATGAGAGGTTGGTGGACAAGTTTGAAGATGTATGTATGCCGATCAACGATCAACGTGGGTTAAATTACGAAATTTACCTTTGAAGCTGACGAACACGATGTGAGGAATACGTTTAAGGAATACGATGTCATACACTTTGCTTCGATGGGACGGTGGATGGAAGGAATCTACGAAGGGGTCCCAGAGGGATCATTTAACCTCAAGATGATTTTAAGGAGGGAGATACCATTGTACGTGGTTATGGAGGACTTTAGGACACAGGTTTATGTGACCTATGCGGGTCAGCGAAGAACGTGTCGACTATGTGGGTCATACGGACATATAGCTGCAGAGTGTGAGAGAAGACAGGGACAATCTTATGGGTCAAGACATGTGGTTGTGGAGCAGGTGGTGGAGCCTAGTACAAGGGCGGAAGAAGTAGTGGTGCCCATAGGCAGGTGGAGTGATATAGTGACAGCCACTGAGGAAAAGTGTCTAACATTGCCCCCTGTGTTGCAGGAGGTAGAGGTGGGGGACACTGTGGTAAGCAAGAGTGACGTGGGGTTGGATATAGTTGATGAAATACCAGAGGTAATACGGGATTTTTTGGATGGTCCCAATGATGAAGTGGTGCTGGAAGCTAGTGAAGCTGTGGAGAAATTAATGGAGGATGGGGGAGATGTTGGGGGAGGAGTGGGGAAGGGTTGTATGGAAACTCTGAACATACAGGTTACTGTGCACGAAGAGAATACGGTGTAGGATATGGAAATTGGTGCTGAATCGTGGAAGTGATCCATGGGGGTATTGAAGATGATGTACTCACGCCTGGCCAGAGGTTTGGTAAAAATACATGGGTGGAGGTACAACAAAGAGGAGGGAGGGGGCAAGGGAGCTACTGGGGCAAAGAGTATGCAGAACAATGGTAAAATGATGGGAGCAGTGAAACCCTCAATGCTAAAGGTGTGTAAGTCTAAGGGTAAGCCACCTCTATCCTATTCAAGTGTATCATGTTTAACGTGAACGGCCTGAAAGCCGAAGTAAAGAGAAAATTGGTTCAGAAGACCTTGAAACGATACACGTGGATATTGGCTTCTTACAGGAGCACAATTTTAGGTATGGTAGGGATTTGTTGTTGCAAGGATACAGAGTGTATGCGAGAAATTCAGGTAGTTTTAAGGGCAGGGTGGCAGTAGTAGTGAGAGAGACCAGTCCCTTTCAGTTACTCACTTGGGAGGAGGAGGTGGGGACGGATTGTGAGGGTTGATAGGAGTGTATATGCCTGAAGTTAGGAACAGAAAGATCAAGGAAGATTTTGTGAGGGACCAGTTAGTTTATTATATGGGAGGATTGGCTGAGGTAACAATCGTTGGAGGCGATTGGAATTGTGTTATAAGGAAAAAGGATGTTGAGCCTCGTGAAGCAGGGTGTGTATTGGGTCTTTTGAGGGATGTGTTGGGAAGCGCGGGAGTGAGGGATGTGGTGGGAACAGGGTGGAGTGTGGATCATACCTATATCAGATGGGGATATGCTGCTCAATTGGATAGGGTTATGTGTCAGAGGTGGTATCGGTGGGGGTGATCAGGTGTGTAGACGTCGGATTTTCGGATCATAGAGGTGTGCTGGTGGATGTGGAATGGGAGGGTATGGTGAAATGGCACCCGGGGTTTTGGAAACTTAATATGCAACTTCTGGAAGGAGAGGGTAAAGGGACATTTTCAAGGAATGGTGGGAAAATGTATGGACAAAAGGGAAAATGGAACAGGATGTAGTACAATGGTGAGAACAGTATGCCAAACCGGGCATCAAGATTTTTTACAAAGCAAAGGGTAAAGAGGATCGGCAATGGAAATTTGGGTTACAGAAGTATTTGGAGGAACAGCTAGAGATATGTTATGAGGGAGGAAGAGGTACACAGATGGGAGAAGTGAGGGATATCATAGAAAGATTACGGGAGTTACAAAATGAGAGGTTCAATGCAATAAGGTTACGGGCGGGAATGGATGATGTCTTGTGGGGCGATAAGCCATCGGATACTGTTTTGAGGGCATTTAAAACGAGGAGGAAAGGTATGACGATTCTAAGGTTAGAAGTGAAGGAGGACAGACAAGGGTATGTGAAGGGGCAGAGGATGAAATCCACTGAGGCAATGAGTCTGTACTTAGCAAAGCATTTTGAGAAATATTTGACAAGGGATGTGGGAGGGAGTAGGAAGAAGGAAATAATAGTGGAGGGTATACAACAGGTGTTGGGAGAGGAGTAGTATGGAAGGGGGCATAAGTGAAGAAGTATGGATGGCAGTGAAAAGTATGAGTTTGAGGAAATCACCGGGTCTAGATGGAATACCAAATGATTTCTATATGGTGCATTGGAGTGTGATGAGAGAGTGCTTGGTACATTTATTCAATTGTATGAAAGAGAATGAGATTCTAGGAATAACGCAACAGACAGGGGTTGTAGTATTAGTCAAAAAGAGGGATGAGGGTGTGACTATTAGTGATTATAGGGGTCTGTCCATGATGTGTGCAAAGTATAAGATATTTGCAAAAATATTAGGGAATAGGATGAAGAGGGTGTTAGGAAAGGTGATTGAGGTAGGGCAATATGGAATACCTGGCAGGTGTATGAATCAAGGACAAGCTAGGATAAGGGATTTCATCAAGAGTAGCAGAGGGAAGGTGTATTAGCTTTAGACTGGCAAACAGCATATGATAGTGTTGATAAGGAAATGTTGTGGATGATAATGGAGAAGCAAGGGTTTGGCGATGAGATAGTTAAATGGGCGAAGTTGCTGTACGAGGATGCGTGTGTATGGGTACAAGTTAATGGTTTGGTGGGTAGGGAAGTGCGAATGGGGAAAGGTCTGGGCAGGGATGCCCCTTGTTGCAGATCCTTTTTGCGTGTCTGCAGAATCCTCTATACAGTTTGATAAAGGTAGGGGTATGGGAGGGACCAGAGGGTATTGGGCAAGAGGGTGGGATAGTAGGATACATGGATGACACTACTGTATTGATCAAGAGTGAGGAAGGGTTGTGCTGTGTGGGTAGGATTATAGAAGTTTTTGGCATGGCAACGGGGTTGACCATTAATATGGCAAAGTCTAAGCTGTTGGAGGTGGGATCTTGGGTGGGGGGTGGCATGGGGATGAGGTATGGCTGGCCAGTTGTCGAGAGGGTCAAGATTTGTGGGGTGTTTTTTATGAATGATGTCAGGGAGGCGTGGAGAGTGAATGCTGAAGAGATTGTAAGTGGGGCATTACGAAGGATGGGAGGGTGGAGGACAGGGAAACTAACCCTCCAGCAGCGTGTAGTAGTGGTCAATGCATTAGTCTATAGCAAGTTATGGCATGTGGTTGTTGTTTCCTGTGTTAAGTGAGGATGTGATTGAATTGGAGAGGAAGGTTCTAAAGTATGTGTGGGGTTTTGGAAAACATTGGATACAGAAAGAAGTTATCATGAAAAGAGGGGGGAAGGGGGACTGGGGATTATAAATATACGGAGTCAGCTAAGGGGCATGTATGTAAAGTATTACTACCAGGAATGGGACGGGAAGACGGTTGAAAGGGTTAGATTGAATTGAAAAGTGGTGGGCAAGAGCTCTGCAGTGGTGATATGTAGGTATATTGGTAGTGAAAGACGTATGCAGCAAGAATGCTGGGAAGGTAGGGAAGGATGGACGTGGTGGCAGAAGGCATGTTCCAGTTATAACTGAAGGAAATGGGATGGTTGAACGATTGAGTTGAGTCAAGGGCTCGTGAGTTAGTCTATAGGTTTTTACACGGGGTAATTGCGTCCAAAGCTGTGTTATACAGAATGGGGTTGGCAGTGACTCCCAGTTGCGATAGGTGTGGGGGAGGATACTGCTTACCATGCAGTATACTTCTGTGAATGTTTGGAGAATTTAAGGACATGGTTGGAAGGGGTAATTCGCTTGATGGGGGGAATCAACACCTTGAGGGTGCTGTGTTTGGATGTTGGTGGGGTGCGGGAGGATGTTAGGAGGGCTATAATGTATGTTGCCATAGATTACGTAACTGTAGCTTGGAACTTGCGAACATGGAGGAGTTCGTTTGAAGGCTATAGTGGCTAATATATATAGAACAAAATGTAGGAACAGGGTTTTGTATGGTGAGAGATGGGATAGGTTTTTTCCGGAGAGTTATAGGAGTTTGACGGTGGAAGGGCTTTTAGTAGTGGGAAGTGTGACGGGGAGAAAGAGGTAGCTGAGAAGAGACTGGTCTTGGGAGGGGTGGGGGGGTTTGAGTAATTTGTGTGGTGTGTTGGAAAAGTGTGTGAAAGGTTTTGGGAGAGTGAGAGGGAGGGGGTTTTTTAGGGATGACAGAGAACTTTCCTGTTTGCCCTCTTTTTGAGGGAAGGAGGAGCTGACTTGTGACATACGTGGTTGGGTTTTGATGGAATGAGTGTGATTTCGGACATAAGACTAAGGAAGGGGGAGAGGGTTCTTTGGGGTTTTCGGAATATAGAGATGGCTTACCTACGACAAGTGGAACTTTTGGCGTTTTAAGGTTTCTGCAGGACACCTGTTGCAGGAGAAATCATACTTGCACTGACGAGATGTTAGTAATTGAACAGGTCTTATGGTGTGTATGAATTTTGTCAAGTTAGTATGGCATACCTCTTTGTTAATCATAAGATTTACATGTGTTTAAGGGCATCCATTCTATGATGTTACATGATAATACATATTTAACTGTATAATTGTGAAGGCTTGTTATTTGGCCTGTCTCTAATATGTGTTTAAGGTTATCTTTCAAGTGTGTTAGGGCGCTTTCTTTGCATTGCTTTGTAGGTGGAGAAATAAAATAACTGAACTTTTGTCCAGTTATAAGTTTGGAGGTTAAAGGCGGGTACTATCTTTGAATATCAGTCAGTTCATAAATTTGTCACTTCAAAGGGAATGGAAGAAATGGTCGTTTTGACAATGTATTACAATGCATCCGTCTTGTATGATGTAAGGGTCTTATAATAATAACACTAATTATGGGGTTTGTGGGGATTTCATTATGTAAATAAGTTGTAATTGGTGACCTATATGTATTGCAAGAAGTACTATTATAGTGTGTGTCATGGGGTTTTATGGGATTTCTTAGTGTGGACTGCATTTGTTGGATAACATCTATGTTTATAAAGAGTCTTGAGTACAAATTACAGAAAGAGGTTCTGTATATAGTGGAGAAGGATTTGTTGGATGGATTAATATGGATTTTTGTGAAAGTCCTTGATATGTTACTTTATTGTATGTCATGTTTTAAATAAAATATAAAAAAGTTTTGATTGTAATATTATAATAATAATAATAATAATAATAATAATAATAATAATAATAATAATAATAATAATAATCTCTTCTTGAACATTCACTTTTTTTTTCTTCCCTAAGGTACTCTTAGATCCACTGGAGTACTGTCCTTGTTATTCCTTTTGTCATCTCACATTCTCCCCCGTCTCTTTTAGGGCATAGTATCAAATACCTTCCTGCAATCCATGCATCCTTCTCTCTTTCCTCTCTTACTTCTGTTAATTTTTTTCATAGAATTTTAGCAGGTTAGTAAGACAAAAACTGCCCTCTTTAAACCTGTGCGGGTTATTGTTTATAAAACTACCTACCACTCTTCTGATCACTTTCATTATCTTACATGGTATGTATTTCACTGATACTGGTCTGTGGTTCAACGCCTCTTATCTGTCTCCTTTCGTATATACAGGAACAACATTTGCTGTCTCTGGCAACCACCCCGTGCTCACCTAATTGTGAAGATTGAGACACTTATGCAACATATGGCTATCTTTATTAAGGAAATGTTTCGCCCAACAGTGGCTTCATCAGTCCAATACAAAGCAGAGAGGGGTAAGGAGAGGAGGAGTTTGAGGTAATCAGTCCCTCAGCCTGGAATGGATGTGTTCAGTCCATCAATCTTGTAGAAAGTACAGCATATGGCCGGAGAAGTGGCTCACATATTGCAGTCAGGTGAGTGGAAGCAGGAGGAGGCGGGATCACAGTGGGACCATCCACTAGTGTAAGTAGGTCTTCGTCCAAAGGTTGGACAAGTATTGAAGAATTCCTTGTATCAAGATCCCATGATGTTGCAGTGTCTGACAGATGTGATAAATGGTTTTGAAAAGCGACAAGTTGAAGATTGAGTCACTTATGCAACATATGGAAATCTTTATTAAGGAAACGTAATTGTGGTTGCCCAGGTCAGTCATAGCTCCTGGCCCCTCCTATTGATATTATTGATCTTAGATAGTAGTTCAGATAATCCTTCTTCTCCCTCTCATATGTTTTTAACCTCTTTTCCTGTTGTGATCATGTTATCCAGTACATGTCATTGAACCTTTTTTCCTGATTTTTCAAGACCTTTTTAAATAGTTTGGTCAACATGTTGCAGACTTCTTCGTTTTTTGCTAACCCTCCTCCTTCCTTCATTCAAAATAATTTCTGGTTCTCTTCTGACGTCTTTTTCCTTACATGTTATGATTCAGTTTTAGTTCAGACTTGGCCTCTACTGTTGTGTCATTATCAAATTGTCAGCCAGTCTCTCTCCTCACCTTTGCATATTAGTTTCTAGCAAATATGCCCACTTCTCTATTCTCATCTGTCCTTCGCATCTATAGTTTTTTTCATTTTTTATAGTTTTCTTCTTTGCCTCTGTTCTTTGGGCTCTCTCTGTCTTTACTATATTCCTTTGTTCATTTGGAAATGAAGTTCTCATTTGCCTCCAGGCATTTTCTAGTTTAATTCTCTATTTTCTCATTCAGTAACTTTGCTTCCTGTTCCAAATCACTTCACTGCGTTCAGGAATTCACTCATACCGTCGAAGTTCTCTCTTCTAATATCTGGATTTCCACACTTTCCGTCTGCCATTTTTCTTTAAACATTTAGTAGTCCCACAAGGAACTCGACGTTCACTACTGTATGAATGATAGTAGAGGACATTTGTTTCCTGACCCGGGTGTTAGTTATATGATGACCCGCTACTGGAGGTTTTGGTCATCTGACCGAGGCCTTCCACTGGCTTATTGGTCCAACCTTTTAAAAATTGGGGTTGTTTAGATTGGTAGTGCCTAGTGAGCACTATAATGCTAGTTCATCTATCTCTGAGGCACTAAGTTCAAAGCCTAGCTCGCCCTCTCTTCTCTCATGCCACCCCGTGTGTTCCATAACTAGCGCCTAATGTTTGGAACACCTCACCTAGTTTGTTGATCCACAGCAGACGGAATGACAGGTGTGTAGAGAACCACAGAGGTTTCCTTGACAAATGCAGTGGAACCCGGAGACAATGTTCCCTACATGATCCTTTGAATGAACTGACTCAAGGAAAGAGGAGGAGGACGAAGAGAGGGAGAGGAAGGGGACGATGAGAAGGAGAGGAAGGGGACGATGAGAAGGAGAAGAAGAAAACGAAGAGAAGGAGAGGAAGGGGACAAATAGAAGAGGAAGGGGACGGACAAAGAGAAGGAGAGGAAGGGGAAGAAGTGAAGGAGAGGAAGGGGATGAAGAGAATCAGAGGAAGGGGACGAAGAGAAGGAGAGGAAGGGGAAGAAGTGAAGGAGAGGAAGAGGGACGAGACGAAGAGAAGGAGAGGAAAGGGACGAAGAGGAGAGGAAGGGGATGAAGAGGAGAGGAACGGGATGAAGAGGAAAGGAAGGGTATGAAGAGAAGGAGAGGAAAGGGACGAAGAGGAGAGGAACGGGATGAAGAAGATTGAGACACTTATGCAACATATGAGAATCTTTATTAAGAAAACGTTTCGCCCCACAGTGGCTTCATCAGTCCAATACAAAGCAGAGAGGTGTAAAGAGAGGAGGAGTTTGAGGTAATCAGTCCCTCAACCTGAAGTCGATGAGTTCAGTCCATCAATCTTGTAGAAAGTACAGCCTTCTCTGACTACAGTATATAAGCCACTTCTACGGCCGTATGCTGTACTTTCTACAAGATTGATAGACTGAACACATCGACTCCAGGCTGAGGGACTGATTACCTCAAACTCCTCCTCTCCTTACAAATTTCTGCTTTGTATTGGACTGATGAAGTCACTGTGTGGCGAAACGTTTCCTTAACAAAGATTCCCATATGTTGCATAAGTGTCTCAATCTTCAACTTGTCAATTTTCAAGACCATTTATCACACAACGGGATGAAGAGGAGAGGAAGGGGATGAAGAGGAGAGGAAGGGGATGAAGAGGAGAGGAAGGGGATGAAGAGGAGAGGAAGGGGATGAAGAGGAGAGGAAGGGGATGAAGAGGAGAGGAAGGGGATGAAGAGGAGAGGAAGGGGATGAAGAGGAGAGGAAGGGGATGAAGAGGAGAGGAAGGGGATGAAGAGAAGGAGAGGAAAGGGACGAAGAGAAGAAGAGGAAGGGTAAGAAGTGAGAGAGAGTGGGACAGTACAAGAGAGCTTCACTAAGAGTTCAGTTAATCTCCTGAGCCAACTGCAACAATCTCGTTGGACAAATTATCTGCCATTCACTACGTAAATTGTCTTATGTATTTCTCAGTGTCGTTCCTGAACACTCCTTGTAAACTTATGAATATTAGTTCACTTATTTGGTGTTACTTTAGGCTAGAATAGGTTAGGCTAGGCACTGTTCTATGAGGCTAGGCACTGTTCTATGAGGCTAGGCACTGTTCTATGAGGCTAGGCACTGTCCTACGCTACATCCTGACCGCAAATTTGGTCGCGTTTGGGAAAATAAGGTTATGTTCCGTCAGAATTATATTACTTAAGGTAGATGAAGTTAGGTTAAGTTAGAATATATTAAAATTGTTAGGTCGTGTTAAATTAGGTTAGAGTAGGTTAGTTTATAAAAGATTAGGGTATATGAACCTTAACAATATTTAGCCATAAACAAAAAAATAAATCCAGAGACATGTCTGGTAACATGGAGGCTGCACAGCAACAAGAAACTTATAAATCTGAGCGAATATCACTCGCTGGGCGAGAATGGACTGAGCAGGCAAGGTGAGCAGAGTGTTTAGCAAAAATAACTGTATTCATTCTTAGGACAAGCGCTGAGCAAAAGGAAAAATAATAGCGAGGAAAAACTATAAATGGAGGAGGCTGACATGAGTGCATCATGGGTCACTTGGAGTGAGGGATAGAGGAGGTATTTTAAGTAGCGTAGCCTCCAAATTTAATGGTGAACGTGGGTACGTCACCGTTCTAAGAGGCTATGATATGTCCCACGCTACATCCTGACCTCAAATTTGAAGGTCGCGTTTGGGAATACAAATTCTCGGGAGACATTGATATCCTATGTTGGAGACACGTGAACAAATACTCGGATACATTTATTGGAAAACGTTTCGGTCCTCGGACCTTGGTAACTTTTAACACACAAATGTGATCAAGGTCACAGGACCGAAACGCTTTCTAATATATCCTAATGTGTCACGTGTCATTTTAAAGCAATTTGTCGTTATCAAACACAAATAACCCACACACAGGAGAGAGGAGCTTATCACGACTTTTCGGTCCTACTTGGACCATTTACAAAGTCACGTTTTGAAAATGTCCCAAGTCGGACCGAAACATCGTCGTAAGTTCCTCTCTGCCATGTGCGGGTTATTGGTGTTGTTCGAGTCACGGTATTGTCGGTATCAATTACCAAGGTTTATACCACATCCTACGTTACCGCTCCCTCCTTCAATTTCAACACTGAACGTGGAAATACAAACTATCTAAGGGGCTATGATGTGTCCCACGCTAAGATTATCCATTTTAAACACCGATCGTGAGAATATGAATGCTGTAGACCAGCAGTCCTCAACCTTATAGTATGAAAGGGCCAATTCATAATTTCATGTGATGGCCGCATCCATTTCCTAGAAGGGCCACGTGAGGTCCTCCTAGAAGGGCCACGTGAGGTCCTCCTAGAAGGGCCACGTGAGATCCTCCTAGAAGGGCCACGTGAGGTCCTCCTAGAAGGGCCACGTGAGGTCCTCCTAGAAGGGCCACGTGAGGTCCTCCTAGAAGGGCCACGTAAGGTCCTCCTAGAAAAGCCACGTGAGGTCCTCCTAGAAGGGCCACGTGAGGTCCTCCTAGAAGGGCCACGTGAGGTCCTCGGGCTGCAGGTTGGCGACCTCGGCTCTTGACTATAAGACCACGAAAACGATACATCTTGTTCCACAGATTATCCTCTATGCCTAATTTTCACCCTGATGATGAACCAGATGGTTCAGGTCGTTCAGTACCACCCCGGTAATGGACCAGGTGCTTAGGCTCCTTCAGTACCCTGGTGATGGACCAGGTGCTTAAGGTCGTTCAGTAACCTAATGATGGACCAGATGCTTCAGGTTCTTCAGTTCTCTGGTGATGGACCAGATGCTTCAGCTCCTTGAACACCTTGGGGATGGACCAGGTGCTTCAGGTCCTTCAGTACCCTGGTGATGGACCGGGTGCTTCAGGTCCTTCAGTACCCTGGTGATGGACCAGGTGCTTCGGTTCCTTTAGTACCCTGGTGATGGACCAGGTGCTTCAGGTCCTCCAGTACCCAGGAGATGGACCAAGTGCTTCAGGTCGTTCAGTACCTAGTGATGGACCAGATGCTTCAGCTCCTTGAACACCTTGGTGATATACCAGGTGCTTCAGCTCCTTCAACACCCTGGTGATGGACCAGGTGCTTCAGGTCCTCCAGTACCCTGGTGATGGACCAGGTGCTTCAGTTCCTTCAACACTCTGGTGATGGACCAGGTGCTTCAGCTCCGTCAGTACCCTGGTTGTGTACCAAGTGCTTCAAGTCCTTCAGTACCCTGGTGATGGACCAGGTGCTTCAGGTTCTTCAGTACCCTGGTGATGGACCAGTGCTTCAGTACCCTGGTGATGGACCAAGTGCTTCAGTACCCTGGTGATGGACCAGGTGCTTCAGTACCCTGGTGATGGACCAGGTGCTTCAGTACCCTTTTTAATAGTGCCCTGGTTATCAAAGCTTATTCCATGAGTTGAGTTGAAGGTGGGTTGGGCTGGTGTTTGTGTTTGTGGGTTTAGTTTTGTGTTCTTATGAATGAGAGGGGTTGGATTTGAGTGTGACTTGCACATTTCAGTTGATAAATTAGACACATATGCAACACTTGGGTATCTTTATTGAGGAATCGTTTCGCCACACACTGGCTTCATCAGTCCAATACAAAGAAGAAAGTTGTAAAGAGAGGAGTAGTTTGAGGTAATCAGTCCCTCGGCCTGGAGTCGATGTGTTCAGTCCATCAATCTTGTAGTAAGTACAGCATAGGGCAAAAGAAGTTGCTTATATACTGTAGACAGGTGAGGCGAAGCAGGAGGAGGCGGGGTCATAGTGGTACCATCCACTAGTCGAAGTAGGTCTTCGTCCAAATGTTGGACAAGTATTGGAGAATTTCTTGTATCAAGATCCCATGAAGTGTCTCAATCTTCTACTCGTCGGTTTTCAAAACCATTTATCACTCTGTCAGACACTGCAACATCATGGGATCTTCATACAAGAAATTCTTCAACACTTGTCCAACCTTTGGACGAAGACCTACTTCGACTAGTGGATGGTACCACTATGACCCGCCCTCCTGCTTCGCCTCACCTGACTACAGTATATAAGCCACCTACCTCTACGGCCCTGTGCTGTATTCCTACAAGATTGATGGACTGAACACATCGACTCCAGGCCGAGGGACTGATTACCTCAAACTCCTCCTCTCTTTACAACTTTCTTCTTTGTATGGACTGATGAAGCCACTGTGTGGCGAAACGTTTCCTCAATAAAGATACCCAAGTGTTGCACATGTGTCTAATTTATCAACTTGTCGGTTCTCTGAACCATTCATCCACATTTCAGTGCCTGGGCAGCACTGAAAAGGGGGTTGGACAAATATTTTTGCTAGTGGGTTTGGATTTGTTAAGGACTTGCCCAGTATGGGCCATTATACCTGTTGCAGAGTTCCTCCTTTCATTTGTTCTTATGGTCTTTTGTTGAACAGCGAGCATAAAGTACCAACCCTTAAAATGAGTGTGACATGTCCCGGGATAACGTAGCCTGTTCTCCAACTGAACACAGCGTATTAGAACAAAGAACACAGCCTAGCACGATGATCAAAACATACTCAATGATGGAAGATATTTAAGCTTAACATATTTATGCCATTAATGGTCTAATTAAGGGCAATATATTTTTCAAGTGTTACAATACGACTGGATATTTTTTCAATCAGTACAAAACTCGTCATTAATATGAATAATGGTGCAAACAAAAATTAAGACACTTGTGTACCATTGGAGAATCTTTATTGAGGAAACGTTTCTCCAGCCAATGGCTTCTTCAGTCCATTACAAAGAACTGAGGAAGAGGTTGAGAAAATCAGTCCCTCAGTCTGATGTACTGAACACAACTCCAGGCTGAGGGACTGATCATCTCAAACTCTTCCTCAATCTTCCTCCGTTCTTCTTTGTATTGGACTGAAGAAGCCACTGGCTGGCTAAACGTTTCCTCAGTAAAGGTTCTTAAGTGTTGCACAACTATCTCAATCTTCAACTTTTAAATCATAAACAATGATGCCGTGAAGAACAGCTTCGACACTTGCACTCTCTCCTGGAACCCTTCAAGCAGCCACATCATATTAGTACCCTATAAACTTGCGTAGCCTTTGGTAGGGTCGTCCAGCAAATGTTCAAACCACCTTCCACCCTTCTTCTTCCACCCTCTTCTTCCACTTCTTCTTCCACCCTCTTCTTCCACCCTCATTCACATGGCGAGGAAAGCTGTGTAGTGGTGATCATTTCAGGCCAACAGTGAGCGGCCTGAGAGGTGGCCCTCTTGATATGTTGAATGAATGTACCTTCAGTAGGAGGCAAATTATAATTTCCTTAACTTTCTGTGTGACATTTGATTCCTTATCTGATTAACATGTCCCTCACGGCTGGTTTGCTGCAGCAGACATTTTTCTTAAAGGACAAATATTCAATGCTTTACCTTTGATATACCTTTGAAGAGTTTCGAGAGTTTATCTACTATCTGAGTCCGGTCATGGGCCAGGCTCGTCTGGTGCTTGCCTGGTCAACCAGGCTGTTGCTGCTGGAGGCCCGTTGCCCCACATATCCATCACAGCCTGGTTGATCTGGCACCCAATGAAGATACTTGTCCAGTTTGCTCTTGAAGGCTTCTACACTGGTTCCAGCCGTGTTTCGGATATCTTCTGGTAAGATGTTGAATAGTCTGGGACCCCGGATGTTAATACAGTGCTCCCGTATTGTCCCCACCGCACCCCTGCTCCTCACTGGGTTTATTTTACACTTTCTCCCATATCTCTCCCTCCAGTATGTTGTTATGGCAGTGTGCAGATTTGGGACCAGGCCCTCAAGTACTTTCCAAGTATATATTATCATGTATCTCTCTCTCCTCCTCTCTAATGAGTACATGTTCAAGACTTGAAGGCGTTCCCAATAATTTAGATGTTTCAATGGCTCAATGTGAGCCGTAAACGATCTATGAATTTGTTCCAGCTCTGCTATTTCTCCTGCCCTGAACGGGGCCGTCAGCACAGAGCAGTATTCTAAGTGAGGGAGCACTAGCGATTTGAAGAGTGTCACCATCGGCATTGTTTCCCTTGTTTTGAAAGTTCTCAATACCCACCCCGTCATCTTCCTGGCTGTTGTGATCTTTGTCTTGTTATGGTCTTTAAAAGACAGATAAGCAGACATAATTATTCCCAAGTCCTTTACGTGTTCCATTCGTTCTATGTGGTGACCCTCTTGAGTTTTGTATATAGTGTTCCTTTTGAGTTCTTCATTTTTTCCATACCTAAGCAGCTGAAACTTATCACCATTGAACGTCATGTTGTTCTCCACTGCCCATTGGAAGACCCTGCTTATGTCCTCCTGTAATTTTTCAGTGTCCTCTACCGTAGTGACTTTCATGCTTATTTTAGTGTCATCTGCAAATGATGATTATGCCCCAGATTTGTGTCAGATATTATGCTTTTATCATCAAAGGCACATTACTTCTAAATATTTTACATATCTGCTGTACTATAACGCTCAAAGCGGCTACTTTATATCCTGTACTACAGTCTATCCTCCGGCTTTAACAGTGAGCAAGTGGATACGAATGAACATAGCAGTCTGAGTGACTCGGACTGGTCCCAAGCTAGAGCCTGTCCTCTAATTTAAACAGCAAGTATGATGATTTTCACAAATATTAAGTATATGCTGCAAACCTGCAACACTCAGCTGTATTGTTAGCAACTCCAGTAAAAATGTAACACGAAATACAGAATAGGAATAAAGAGTGAGACACTGTAATAACTTGTGTGTTATATTTACAATCATATAATGAATACATCATATACACTATGCACAATACACACGTGTTTAAGACAAATTAGAGTAATAAAATGATAGTAAAGTACCCACCACAAGAGGAATAAGGTCTCAGTTGTGTGTACCATCTGGCGAGTAAAGGAAATCTGTTTAGCTGAAGCTGCAACCACAGACGAGACAGTGATTAGCTGTTCAACTTTCCCTTAAGTGGCCATAACATCGTGGCACACCTTGGCTGTTGTGAACTCATCTGCAGACAAAAGTTACCATTAGATGGAGCTGATGATGCCAGTGCTCCAGTTGGCAGACAACGACTAGACTCGTGGTTTATACCATAGTATGCGTTAAATGATGCTATTATACCTGTCATGCAACTGACCCAGAAAAGATATCAACTTTGGAGTTAATAAAGTAGATAATGAGATCGTCTTTCTCATTACCATCCAACCCAGCTAACAGTGCTTCATTGGAAGTGAATAATGAAACACGTACAACTAAGTGTCACTCGTTACTCAAGACACCACCTCAAGGAGTTACTCAAGACACCACCTCAAGGAAAGACAGTGGAGAACACGGCTTGTAGTAGTCTGACACACTGCGGTCAGTAGCAAACTGTTCCCTCCACTAAAAAATACCAATTCCTAATTAAAACATAAACCTTCACCTATATAGTTTCCCTCCACAAAAATTGCTTGAATGTTAGATTTAAAGGCTGAAGACGTAATGTCCAGTATATCAGCAGGATATTCTTGTTCCCATCATATTTACGAAAGTCAGCGAGTTGTTACCATCGCTCTTGACCCATGACACCTGCAGTCAGGAGGCCGCATGAGCTTTGACATTCTCCAATGACAGAATCAGGACCAAAGTCCTACCTGCCACAGCCAGTTATCAAATATAACCAGCGATAAAGTTTCACTTTGTTTATTACAAGATTTAAAACGGCTTTATCCCAGCCACTGGCTATCTCTCGCTATTTTTTATTACTACTTATCGCTATTTTTTGCTACTTCTCGATAGCTTCTAGCTATCTCTCACTACTTTTACTACTGTCTCGCTATATCCAGATGACTCTTGGGGCCGTCGTCTGCTCATAGAGACGCACAAACCAGCAATATTGATCGTATTTGGAAATCAGTACATTATGTGGCCCCCTTGCCACTAAGGCAACTTAGTGTTGATATACGCGCCAGGATGCCTGTGCAGGAATTGCATTAATCATTCTACAGCCAGCTCTATTATAGCATCCAGCTCCATTATACAGTCAACTCCATTATACAGTCAGCTCCATTCTACAGCCAGCTCCAAGATCCTTCTACACCCAGTTCCTCCTACTCCAAGAACCTTTCCCAGTACCCAGTTTTTTCGTCATTCAGTTTCTTCTACGCCCAAATTCATCTGCATCTTGTAAATCCTTCACCGCATCCTTCTTCCTACTCACAGTTCCTTCCTCCTACATTAAATTTCTTTCAACTATTGTTATACCCAGTTCCTGTCTCCTACAACCAGTCCTTCTTCCACCCAGTTCCTCCCTTCTGCACCTAGTTCGTTCCGACTACATCCAGATTTTCCTTCATGAGAGAGAGAGAGAGAGAGAGAGAGAGAGAGAGAGAGAGAGAGAGAGAGAGGAAAAGAGGAGAGAGAGAGAGAGAGAGAGAGAGAGAGAGAGAAGAGAGGGAGAAAGGAGAAAGATGTGTACTCCTGCTCCAACTCAAATGTCAACATATTATAATTGTTGGTGGCGTTAACCAGCATCTTATACGGAGGGACTTGTGAACCCCTCGGCTATGTTGGATCCTCTGACCACAGGACCGTTTTTATGACTCTTTAAGATCCCAACAGAACGAGGTAAGGAATTCACACGTACAACCTGGCTGAGGGAAAGAGGAAACTGGCCAGCCCTTCCTATTGGAATGCTCATCCTAAGGTGATGTTGACAACCAGGTGAATGCCTTCACTAGTCACATCCTTAATTCTCAACAAGAACACATCCCTCACCGGCAGTATATGACGAAGCCTACGGATCAACCTTGGTTCCACTTTCATTGTAGATAGGTTGCTACTACTAAGTACAAGGCTTTGCGAAGGTATAAGAGACATCCCACTGCCTATAACAGGAACCTTCACAGGCAGGCCTGTAGGCATATATTTGAAGTTCAAAAGTGGGCCATCTCTAAATGGGAGGCAGACACAAAAAGAAAGCTGGTATCAGGTAGAGTGGGCTCCAAAACCTGGTGGTTCTTAGTCAAAGACAGACAAGGTTATCTGCCTGGTGAACTTATTTCACCTCTAAATTGACAGGATGGGACCACCTCTACTAGTAGTCAAGTGAAAGCTGACCTTTTTGCCGAACACTTTGCTGCCAAAATGGAAGTTCCTGATCCAGCAAGGGACCCTCCTTGGATAGCTGCAAGAACTGTGTCAAAGCTGTCTGTGGTGACAATAAGCCAGGAGGAGGTGCATCTTTTTCTTAACTCGCTGGACCAAGAAAAGGCTGTGGGCCCAGACAAGTTGAGCCCAAGATTGCTGAGTAGATGTGCAGACCAGTTAGCAGCACCTTTAACTCGCATCTATCAGCGCTGCCCAGCACAGTGTAAAAGGCCTACTCTGTGGAAAAAGGCAAATGTAGTCCCTCTTCACAAAAAAAGAGCAGAGCAGAAATCAGCAGCTATAGACCAGAGTCACTCCTGTCAATCACTGGCAAGATCCTTGAGACAATAATCTCACGACAAATGATAGAGTTTTTCGACTACCACTCACTTCTTTGTGACCTTCAGGAAAGGTTACTCTGCTGCTGATCTGTTGTTAAACCTCTCCACTTAGTAGCACCAGTCACTGGATGAATCCAAGGTCAGCTGTGTAGTAGCACATGACATTGCTGGTGCATTTGACCGAGTATGGCACCAGGGACTGTTTGCAAAACTGCAAGCACTGGGAATTACAGGCTCTACGCTATGTCTCCTCAGTGACTACCTACAAGGTAGATCTCTAAGTGTAGTTCTCAATGGAACAGAATCAGGAAGACATTCTACTGGGGCAAGTGTTCCACAGGGAAGCGTGCTGGGGCCATTGTTATGAAATGTCTACTTCAGTGACCTTCTTCATCTCATCCCAGAATCCCATGCATATGCAGACGACTGTACTTTGACATTTATTTATCCAAGAGGGGAAATGTCAGCTACTCTAAGCTACATCAATCACCAGCTAAGAGCTATATAAGCCTTGGGAAACCGATGGCAGGTAATATTTGCTCCTGAGAAAACACAAATGATGATGGTCTCTAGGCATCATGATGGTAATGCTGGAGCAGTAGTAAGCATGAATGAGAGAGTGTTGGTTTCTGGGGACGAAGTTGATATCCTTGGAGTGATAATTGACACCAAACTGACCTTGACGAACCACGTTGTAAGTCTTGCAAACAAGGCAGCCAGGAAGCTTACAGCACTTTGACGTATCTCGCATCTGCTGCACAGTAGGGGTTGCAAGAGCCTGTATGAGGCAGAAGTACCCTCACACCTTGAGTATACTCCACTTTCTTGGATTGTCTGCCCCCTCCCTCTCTCATATGCGTCTCCTTGACAGAATAAAGAACAGGGCAATCATCTCTCACCTGGATCCAACCTGGACAGATCTGTCATTTCAGCAGAGCCTTCAACACTGGAGAGATGTGGGAGGCCTCTCTGCCATGTACAAGGCCAACATTGCCAAAGTACCACACTTGGCTTCTTTGCGAAGTGAGCTTCTACACCACAAGACGGGCAGCCAGCAGCAACTTTACTCTGGCTGTAACCTTCTCCAGGACATCACTTAATCTGAGATCATTTAATCCCAGGATGACTCGAGTCTGGAACATGTTCGTACAGCATAAGGATATCAACGAGATAAAGTCAGTTGATCAAATGAAATTGCTGGCCCACAGATGGTTCCAACTTCATCCTGTTCCATAACAATAAAAAGGATTTTAAATGAGTTGATGTAGGTAACAGCTCTTAGCTTGTAAATAAACTTAGGAATCCTTACGCTAACCTTGTTAAACCTCTGTGTAAATATGATGAAAGGGAGAGAGAGAGAGAGAGAGAGAGAGAGAGAGAGAGAAGAGACTGAGAGGAGATACAGAGTGGAGAGACAGAGGAAACAGAGAAAGAGGGGAAAAGAGAAAGAGCGAGAGAAGAGACTTAGAGGAGAGACTGAGAGGAGAGACAGAGAGGAGAGACAGAGGAAAAAGAGAAAGAGAGAGGAAAGAGAGAGGAAAGAGAGAGGAAAGAGAGAGGAAAGAGAGAGGAGAGAGAGAGAGATAGAGAGAGATAGAGAGAGAGAGAGAGAAAGGGAGAGAGAGAAGAGAGAGAAGAGAGAGAGAGAGATGAGAGAGAGAGAGAGAGAGAGAGAAATGCACCAATCACACCTACATAACAGTACTCCCTCCTCTCTCTGCCTGCCTAATTATTCATATTAACCTTCCAATCTTAATCTATACACACGCCCGGTCAAAAATACACGCAGCGTAGCACATACGCAGCGCAGGATACACGCAGCGCAGCACATACGCAGCGCAGGATATACGCATTATGAGAAATATGATCAGCGGCGGCCGCAGATGAGTTACGACTCTCTAGCGAGTACCAACAATGCGCAAGTTAACTCATGTTGTGCAATTATCGCACTTATTCCCTCCTCCTCTACGGTTCATTATTCCATCTCTTCCCTTCTCGTCAATTTGCCGGGTTCCAAACTATTATTGCTATTATGATCAGGATATTTTTTTTTATCGCTAGCAATGGCACAGGTAAGCGGGGTGGGAGGGGGGGGGAAATGTAGAGGGGGTTTAATCGCGACTGGCAAATTACCTGTTGGTCAGGTCATAATCCTGGGGATTTTATTGTTGGGTTTACCGATCCTGGTTTAAAATTAGTTTATGTACCAGAGAGCGTTAAACTCGCAGTGCTCATGTACAGCCAGGAGGTTAGCTTAGAAGAATCGTTAGGATCGTGGCTCGGAGGATAGTCCACTGATAGGACGCTGATCACATTATTATTATTATTACCATTATTTCTTATTATTTTTATATTTCATTATCATCATTATTATTATTGTACTCATTATTTTTATTATTATTTTTAATATTTTTATTAATTTTATAAAAGGAAGTGATTAGTATTGGAAGAAATCCGAAAGCTCAAGTTTGAGTGATCAGGAACACAGGGCAAGTAGCAAGGCAGGAACACAGGGCAAGTAGCAAGGCAGGAACACAGGGCACGTAGCAAGGCAGGAACACAGGGCAAGTA
>WNWK01005090.1:0-127224 GCA_009830355.1 Cherax destructor | reverse complement strand
AACCAAAAAGACTCCCCTGCGATAACCCCCCCCCGACCTGGTTTGTCGGGTTTCTGCCCCCCATTTGTAAAAACCCAAGGGTCCACATTAACACTCCGAGGGAGAAAACTAGACTGATATGCCATAGTTTCAGTTTGTTTTTTACCCTTAAAATATCACGAGTACAGCAGTAAAGTCTTTTTCAATAAAAGAGCGAAGCCAACAACGTTAGAGAGTTTGGCCTTTGAGGGGGTTTCAGACATAACCCGTCGACTGAATATGGCTTTAAACCCCCAATTTTTAACAGCTATCACGTTGCAGTATACCTACATAGGAACTGACACGCAATAGCAAACATGCACACACACAATAGAATGATCAAATAACAAACCAAATTGCAGAATACTCCAATAGAGGCTGACCATAGGGCAAATGAAAAAATAGACAAAAAATTCGTGAAGCGGGAAAGCGTAAAAAGGATAAAAAATTAGATAAAGACTAGCTCCTGGGGAACTTCAACTCTGGCTCAACCCTGTCTAAGTCTAAATTACCCCCCCGGGACAGGCCCCATATTACAACCTCAGGTTAAATCCTGTTAACCTGAGTGAAAAGGGGTTGGACAAAAAACACAAGAAGTTTATGAAATTGTATTTTTTAAAAAAATCAGCTAGATTAATTCCAAATTTTTATTTTTTCCCTTCCCCAAGTAATTTGATTATATAAGATTTTTGTCTTTCTTCACCAAGTATAACAAAGTGCTATTTACACATAACACTTTAAAAGGAGATTTTTGTCCCCCACAGTTTCTAGGTAAGCAGCAGCCAAAGACAGACAACTTTCCCCCACTCTATGAATTCCCAAAAAATAGGGGTAACCACGTTTTTGTCATTGTTAAACTCGCTTTTAATTGGCGGGCCAGTCGTTGATTTGATGAGGGGGCCCCTCACCCAAACCCTTAACGATGGTTCGCTGGTTGGGGAGCCTAGTGGGTGTTTTAAATGCCCAATAAAGGTTCATACCCTTTTCAGCAACAATCATATAAAAAAAACTTAACACTTGTTGTTAAACTTACAACTTTTATTTCATTGAAAACAGGGGCGCCATGAGTACAAAAGGAAAAACAATAAGCATCAGGGGCCCAAAATGTTCAACTGCCCCCAAACAAACATAAGAGGATTAATAGACCCTGGGTTTTTGAAGGCACTGGACGGCACTTAAAATCAGACCTACCCGCCTTTCGTCGGTTTAGTGCAGCCACACGTATACCAGGGGTATAAGCCAAAAAAACCAAAAATGTTTTTAAACGTTCAAAAAGTTGAACACGAAGCCCAGCTGTTTTTCCCAACACCTCAAAAATGTGGGGCGGTGGAAAAGTTTAAAAAACGACACAATAATAGGGGTGGGAAAAATTAGTGATAATGTTAGGATAGAAGCAATAACATAATGATGCTAACGCTGGCTGGCAGGAGTAAAAGGGAAGACATGATAACTACGTTGAAGGTCGCAAAATTTACTGCTAGAGCTAGTGTGTGTACTCACCTATTTGTACTCACCTATTTGTGGTTGCAGGGGTCGATTCATAGCTCCTGGCCCCGCCTCTTCACTGATTGCTACTAGGTCCTCTCTCTCCCTGCTCCATGAGCTTTATCAAACCTCGTCTTAAAACTATGTATGGTTCCTGCCTCCACTACGTCACTTTCCAGGCTATTCCACTTCCTGACAACTCTATGACTGAAGAAATACTTCCTAACATCCCTTTGACTCATAGAAGTCTTCAACTTCCAATTGTGACCCCTTGTTTCTGTGTCCCCTCTCTGGAACATCCAGTCTCTGTCCACCTTATCTATTCCTCGCAGTATTTTATATGTTGTTATTATGTCTTCCCTAACCCTCCTGTCCTCTAGTGTCGTCAGGCCGATTTCCCTTAACCATTCTTCGTCGGACAATCCCCTTAGCTCTGGGACTTGTCTTGTTGCAAACCTTTGCACTTTCTCTAATTTCTTGACGTGCTTGACCAGGTGTGGGTTCCAAACTGGTGCTGCATACTCCAGTATGGGCCTGACATATATGGTGTACAGAGTCTTGAACGATTCCTTAGTGAGGTATTGGAACGCTATTCTTAGGTTTGCCAGCCGCCCGTATGCTGCAGCAGTTATCTGGTTGATGTGTGCCTCAGGAGATGTGCTCGGTATTATACTCACCCCAAGATCTTTTTCTTTGAGTGAGGTTTGCAGTCTTTGGCCACCTAGACTATACTCTGTCTGCGGTCTTCTTTGCCCTTCCCCGATCTTCACGACTTTACATTTGGCAGGGTTAAATTCAAGGAGCCAGTTACTGGACCAGGCTTGTAGCCTGTCCAGGTCTGTTTGTAGTCCTGCCTGATCCTCGACTGATTTAATTCTTCTCATTAACTTCACATCATCTGCAAACAGGGACACTTCTGAGTCTATCCCTTCCGTTATGTCATTCACATATACCAAAAACAGTACAGGTCCTAGGACTGACCTCTGTGGAACCCCACTCGTTACAGGTGCCCACTCTGACACTGTCAGATATTCTCTGATCCATTGCAGTACCTTGCCTGTTACGTGTGCCTGATCCTCTAGCTTTTGCCTTAACCTCTTGAGAGGAACTGTGTCGAACGCCTTCTTGCAGTCCAAGAAAATGCAGTCTATCCACCCCTCTCTCTCGTGTCTTACTTCTGTTACCTTGTCATAAAACTCCGGTAGGTTTGTGACACAGGATTTTCCTTCCCTGAAACCGTGCTGGTTGTCGTTTATAAGCTTGTGTCTTTCTAGGTGCTCCACTACTCTCCTCCTGATGATCTTCTCCATGACTTTGCATACTATACACGTCAGTGACACAGATCTGTAGTTTAATGCCTCGTGTCTGTCTCCTTTCTTAAAAATTAGGACTACATTTGCTATCGTCCACACCTCAGGTAGTTGCCCAGTTTCAATGGATGTGTTGAAAATTTTTGTTAGTGGCACAATCAACATCTCTGGGTTTGAACCCCACCCGTGGTGTGGTTTGTTTGCAATCGTGTCATTACGATTTCGTGAGTCTCTGCTCCCTCTCTAAGGACCCACGGAGAAATGTTGTCAGGTCCCACCGCTTTTGAGGTATCCAGTTCACATAGCAGCTTCTTCACCTCCTCCTCGGTTGTGTTAGTTACCATTTTGTCCTAGGCACATGTCGATTAGACACTAGGCCTGTTGTATGTGAGTGTGTGTGTGTGTGTGTGTGTGTGTGTGTGTGTGTGTGTGTGTGTGTGTGTGTGTGTGTGTGTGTGTGTGTAAGGAAACACTTCGAAATGTTTCCGCCCCGCCGGGAATCGAACCCGGGTCCTCTGTGCGTGAAGCGAGAGCTTTAGCCACCAGGCCACCGGGGCTGTGTGTGTGTGTGTGTGTGTGTGTGTGTGTGTGTGTGTGTGTATGTGTGCGGATTGGAAATAATAATAAGTTATAGGACGGATATATATGGTTAGATATTTTTCTTGCAGTACCTAAAACAAAGAAATCCTCTTGTAATTGTCAGGGCAGGTGTTGCAGGTGTGGCAGGTGTTGCAGGTGTTGCAGGCAGTTGTGAACACTGTGTGGCACAGCTGCTGCTTGCCAGACAGATTGAATAACAGCAGCTGTTCATTATTTGCAGCTTGAAACCGATGTCTGACAGCTGAGTACAAGGATGTAGCAGAGAGGGAGTGAAGAGGGAGTAAAGAGGGAGTAAAGAGGGAGTAAAGAGGAGGAGGAAGAGGATACAACCCGGCTTGCTAAGTGTGAGGGAGCAGCCCGTCCCCTCTTATGAGGGAGGAGATGGATTGAGGGAAGAGAGATAGAGAGGGTAGGAGGGTGAGGGAGAAACGTGGAGAGAAGGAGGGAGGTAGAGAGTGTAAGAGAGAGAGAGAGAGAAAGGAGGGACGGATGTTGGGGTTGAAGAGACAGGGAAAGGACAGATGGAAGAGTGGAAGAAAGGGGAAATGAGTGAAAAGAGAAATTAAATAAATAGAACGACGAAGGATGTGCTTCACAGGTGAGAAGGAATCTCTATACAAGAAATTATGGGAACACAACTCGACCCACAGAGCCTCCTTATTGCAGTGGCTCTTCGCCTCCCTGCTCCGAGTCACACAGAATATACGTTTATTTGAGGCGATGCGCAGGCCGACCAGTAAGGTCTACATGGTCTTAACTGCTCCAAAACCAAGGGCTGACACGCAAGAGACAATGAAGTCAACGACATCATAAAGAGAAGCCTTGTTACAACTGGATGCCCAGCCGAGAGAGAGAGAGCCTCCCATCCCTAGCAGCCAGCAATACTCACAATCTCGCTAACCGCCCCGATGGGTTCACCATCTATCATTGGAAGAATGGCAGGTTTTTAGCATGGGACTATACCTACGTGTCGACGCTGGCTGACACCTACATCCATCACAGTGTTGGGCGACAGGGAGGTGCTGCAGATCATAGGGAGGAGTCCTCCTGTTCATTTGTGGAGATAAAAGGAATAAAACACCCACACGAGTGCAGTAAATTGAGATCCTTTACTGACAACGTTTCGCCCACACAGTGGGCTTCATCAAGTCACAAATCTGCTTTGTGACTCGATAAAACCCACTGTGTGGGCGAAACGTAGTCAATAAAGGGTCACAGTACACTGTATTTGTATTTATTTGCTCACAAAATAGTGACTGGAACAATACACAGGTAACCTGCACTGGCTCCCTCACCTCCGTGTGTAAGTGTGGCTAGTTAATGGTCAAAGTCGGACCGAAACGTCGCCATAGACCTCTCTTTCTCTTGTGCGCGGCTTATCTGTGTAAAATCGAAAACTTTGGAAGAGGACACTAGATTTTTTGAGAACGGACCGAAAATTGGAAAAATCTTTAGCTTTCTAAATTAGTTAAAAATGTAAATGACACAAAAAAACGAGTTTTGAATATTTTCCAAATTTTCTTTCAACATTTATCTTAACTTAGTGTGTAAATTACCTTAGGGTAGCCAACTCAAAGTGATTTCCATGGGTAAACGTGTTTCATCCTGACCTACCTTGACCTAGACCACATTAACCTAGATCTAGGCGAGGTTCCAGTCCTAGTTCAGCTTTTCTCATACGAGTCCCTGGCAGAGCAAACACTGATAGCTGTGTGGTAGCTGTGTGGCAGCTGTGGGTGTAGTAACTGTGGGTGTAGTAGCTGTGGGTGTAGTAGCTGTGGGTGTAGTAGCTGTGGGTGTAGTAACTGTGGGTGTAGTAGCTGTGGGTGTAGTAGCTGTGGGTGTAGTAACTGTGGGTGTAGTAGCTGTGGGTGTAGTAGCTGTGGGTGTAGTTATTGCTACTTAATAAGTTTTAGGTGTTTGGAGGAACCCAGATGGTTGATGCAAATTTTTCCTCTGCCTTCAACAGTGATTTTAATTACTTAAGGTCGCCATCCTGGGGCGCACCTGATGGTGGTAGTGCTGGTGGTTGTGGTAGTAGTGGTGGTAGTGGTGGTGGGGGTAGTAGTGGTGGTGGGGGTTGTAGTTGTAGTATCTTGTAGGTGATTGTGTTTTTATCATTGCCCAATATGATAGTTAACTGTGGGGACACCAGCAATCTGCTGCTGTTTTTGTTAGTAATGTCACATTATTGTCTAGAACTGTCCTTGTCAGCAGTGCCACATCACTGTCTCTCTCACCATGCCTCTTCTTGCAGTGACCACTGGTTAAGACTGTGTCATCATATCAGCCTGATTTCAGTGATTGCAATAGGAATGGGGTTGTCATCTTTTACTCTTCCATTTAGTTCACTGGTTTCCTCTTTTTCCGTAGAATGTTGCGTCTTATTGTATGGGTGAAACTGCGGTCATTCTAGGAGGACAATCACAAGGTTCACTACATTTCGAACATTGTTTCGTGTGTCTCATTACCCGGGTTCGATTTAGACAGTACACACTGAACTTGTCATACTTGTTCCTCTTATCCGAGGATTGTTAGGTAAATGGACACATATGCAACTAACGTGACAGTTTATTGTGGCAACGTTTCGCTCTCCAGGAGCTTTGTCAAGCCTTTATATCGTCGTTAGAAAGCCGCCAGTCATCACTTCCTGTTTTCCTCTGTACTCAGTTTTCCTCTGTACTCAGTTTTCCTCTGTACTCAGTTTTCCTCTGTACTCAGTTTTCCTCTGTACTCAGTTTTCCTCTGTACTCAGTTTTCCTCTGTACTCAGTTTTCCCGTATGTAATCAGTTTTTATGTGCTCACTTTTCCTCTGTACTCACTTTTCCTCTGTACTCATTTTTTCCCTCTGTACTCACTTTTCCTTCGTACTCAGTTTTTCTGTGTACTTAGTTTTACCTCTGTACTCAGTTTTCCCCCTATGTACTCCTTGGTGCATGTCGATTACTCTGCCGGCCTCTGTTGCTTCATTCCTGTTCTGTAATACACGAATTATTTTACACATTGTCGTATATTGGTTCCAGGTTTTTCTTGTTTGCTTATTCCAACATTTCCGCCCCAGTTAACTCGCTGTCTCATATATATATATATTTTTTTCACTCTGCTCAAAATCTCTCTTCGACGAAAATGATTTCGTGGTTCCATTATTTTGTGTTTGTCAGCAGCTCATCTGCCCTCCTCTCCCCTTTTCTCCCCTCCCCTTTTCTCCCCTCACCTTCTCTTCCCTCTCCTTCCCATGCAGCTCTAACATTAGTCAGTCCTCCTCCTCCTCCTTATTCCACTCTTCTCCTCCTCATTTATAAAATATATTTCTCACTTGTTTTTTTCTGTATGACTGTATATGCTTATTTTTCACTCAACTTGTTTTTAAAAGACAAAAGATTAAAACAGGTTATAGCTAAGAAAAGCTTTCAGTCTACGTAGAGCTCCAGCAAGACATGATCTGTCAGCATTAGGAGAAAAGTAAATATTAAATGTGAATATTAGAGGAATGCAGTTTAGATGTCTGAGTAGATCTGTCACTCTTGCTATCATGACATGAACGCAGATAAACATATTTATGGAGGAGGTTGAAATGTAAACAGACTGACTGGTGTTGTAGTGGCCAGGCTCAGGCTTAGTTACAAGTACTGACTGGTGTTGTAGTGGCCAGGCTTAGGCTTGGTTACAAGTACTGACTGGTGTTGTAGTGGCCAGGCTCAGGCTTGTTTACAAGTACTGACTGGTGTTGTAGTGGCCAGGCTCAGGCTTGTTTACAAGTACTGACTGGTGTTGTAGTGGCCAGGCTCAGGTTTGTTTACAAATACTGACTGGTGTTGTAGTGGCCAGGCTCAGGCTTGTTTACAAGTACTGACTGGTGTTGTAGTGGCCAGGCTCAGGCTTGTTTACAAGTACTGACTGGTGTTGTAGTGGCCAGGCTCAGGTTTGTTTACAAATACTGACTGGTGTTGTAGTGGCCAGGCTCAGGCTTGTTTACAAGTAGTACTTCTGGATACAAACTATGTCAGCCCTGTGGTCACAATCTTGAATACTACTGGTTTAATTATCTACTAATTGAGGAATATAGAAATATATTACCTGGAGTTTACCTGGAGAGGGTTTCGGGGGTCAACGCCCTCGCGACTCGGTCTGAGACCAGGCCTCATGGTGGATCAGGGTCTGATCAACCAGGCTGTTACTGCCTGGATGTCATGTCAAGATATATTAAGCAAATATCCTAAATTTGCTTATTACAAATAAGTGAGCTGTAGATATATATATCCAGAAGTACTCCTGTTAACACTTTTGGGGGTCTAGTTCCTGGGCCTTTTGTGTATCCATATGCTCTTGCAGACATGGATACACATGGATACATATAGATCCACAGGATGGATATTTTTTTTTCAACACTGTCCATTTCCCACCGAGGAGCGGTGACTCTACCCCCCCCCCTAAAAAAAAGAACTCTATCTGCATCATTCGATCAGTAGATATATGGTGCACAATAAATTTAAGGTTTCGTCGGCAAAATTTGAAGAAAAAAAAATCTTTCCACAGCAAAAGCTTTAAGCTTGTCAGCACTGCGTTATTGAATCTAATTTGCTTGTCATATCAGCTCACCATGATTTTGTGAACGGTGTTAACCAGCTGCATCCCATCTGGCACTCGGAGAGAGAGAGAGAGAGAGAGCGTTCTTTTAACACCAAGTTTCGCTCAGGATCTTCATCAAGTCATGGGAAAGTTCACCTTGAGCGAAACATTGTCTTATTAAAGACTTAGCTCTGAGTTTCTTACAAGTAACCATTTACATTTATTCTTGTAAATGCCTTTCTTCCCCTCCCATCGTTTATCCTTCTCACTCTTTTACACTTGCTTCTTTATCCTATTACCTTTCTCCTCAATATTGTTCCAGAACACTTCGCTCACACTCTGGAAGATGAACAAACCTGAGCACTTTCATCTTGTGAAGTCACGTGTGTGTGTGTGTGTGTATGTGTGTGTGTGTGTATGTGTGTGTGGGCGTGGGTGTGGGCGTGGGTGTGGGCGTGGGTGTGGGCGTGGCAGGGAGGCTTGGAAGGCTTGGAGAGAGAGAGAGAGACAGACAGACAGACAGACAGACAGACAGATAGACAGACAGACAGACAGACATAGACAGAGACAGAGAATGATTCTATTATCCTAATAGGGAACAAGAAAAGAGGAGGACAGAAGGAAGAATAATAGAGAAAGAAGAACGAATGGGAGGAAGAAGGAAGGGAGAAGGAAGGAAAAGATAAGGAAGGAAAATATAAGGAAAGAAGAGATAAGAAAGAAAGAAGGAAGAAGGTAGATAAAAGGACGGAAGAGAGAAGAAAGAGTAGGAGGAGGAAGAAATATTGATAATGACCTTTCAAAAGGAGTATAGAAAAAGAAAGCGAGTCATACATGTATACCATGTCTTCTATAATTTACAAACGACAATCATACATGTATACCATGTCTTCTATAATTTATTAGTGATAAAGTAGTCATGGAGGTGTTGAAGGTCTTACAGGGAGGTCTTGACTTCCCCAGAGATCTCTGGTTTGTCCCTCTTTTCTGTGCCTCTGGTCTGTCCCACTGGTCTGTGCCTCTGGTCTGTCCCTCTGGTCTGTGCCTCTGGTCTGTCCCACTGGTCTGTCCCTCTGGTCTGTCCGTCTGATCTGTCCCTCTGGTCTGTGCCTCTGGTCTGTGCCTCTGGTCTGTGCCTCTGGTCTGTGCCTCTGGTCTGTGCCTCTGGTCTGTGCCTCTGGTCTGTGCCTCTGGTCTGTGCCTCTGGTCTGTGCCTCTGGTCTGTGCCTCTGGTCTGTGCCTCTGGTCTGTGCCTCTGGTCTGTCCCTCTGGTCTGTCCCTCTGGTCTGTGCCTCTGGTCTGTGCCTCTGGTCTGTGCCTCTGGTCTGTGCCTCTGGTCTGTCCCTCTGGTCTGTCCCTCTGGTCTGTGCCTCTGGTCTGTGCCTCTGGTCTGTGCCGCCCACTCGTGTCTCCTCTACAATAGTGGGAAATTATTTCTCACGTTGTAAGCGAAATATGGTCTCCCGATTCTCATTTTCTCTTCTTTTCTTGGTCACGCTAGCGTCTCCTCTCTCTCTCTCTCTCTCTCTCTCTCTCTCTCTCTCTCTCTCTCTCTCTCTCTCTCTCTCTCTCTCTCTCTCTCTCGTACTCCACTAAACTTACTAAATCTATATTCCCAAATGCCTGGTGGTCGAGCCATTGAGAAAGTCCCCCACATCTCCCTAGGGATGCCATTTGCCTGGCGTCTCTCTCTCACTGCTTCCAGCATTCATTCTATCTCTCTTCCTCTGCCACCTCCTATCTCCCGCCTTCCATTTATCGGGACCCTTTGCTATTTCTTCCATTTATCTATCCTATGGTGCTCTTTATCAGACTTATTGTCCCGATTCCTCCATTCATAAGACCAATTTCGCTTATTCTTTCATTTATCAGTTCTATGCTTCTCATTCTTCCATATATTTGTCCCACATTGCTCGCCCTCCATCTTCAGCTGAGGCAAAGATTCGACTTCCTTGAGGCGCTGAGTCTACGTCTTCTTGTGATCTTTTAAGATGGAGAGAAAGAGAAGACGATTTGTTATTGTCTTGGGAGAACCTTGGGAGATTATTTGTGTTTCTTTTCCTGCAAATTTGGCCCGTGTGTGTGCTCACCTAATTGTGGTTGCAGAGGTTGAGTCATGGCTCCTGGCCCCACCTCTTCACTGATCGCTATTATGTCCTCTCTCTCTCTCTCTCTCTGCTCCATGAGCTTTATCAAACCTCGTCTTAAAGCTATGTATGGTTCCTGTCTCCACTACATCACTTGCCAGACTGTTCCACTTCCTGACAACTCTATGACTAAAGAAATACTTCCTAACATCCCTTTGAATCATCTGAGTCTTCAACTTCTAATTGTGACCCCTTGTTTCTGTGTCCCATCTCTGGCACATCCTGTCTCTGTCCACCTTGTCAATTCCTCGTAGCATTTTGTATGTCGTTATCATGTCTTCCCTAACCCTTCTGTCCTCCAGTGTGTGTGTGTGTGCTCATCTAACTGTGGTTGCAGGGGTCAGTTCATAGCTCCTGGCCCCGCCTCTTCACTGGTCGCTACTAGGTCACTCTCTCCCTGCTCCATGACCTTTATCATGCCTCTTCTTAAAGCTATGTATGGTTCCTGCCTCCATTACAGAACTGCCTTGTGTTGATATATAAATGGTTTGATGTTAGATATGGAAAGACGAGGCCAAAAGTAAAGAGTTAGGAGTGTAACTTGTGGAAGCTAACAAGCATTTCTTGAGAGTGTCTCAGTTGTCTTAAAGACCTGTTGATGTATGTTGATGTGTGTTGGTGTGTGTTGATGTGTGTTGGTGTGTGTTGATGTGTGTTGATGTGTGTTGATGTGTGTCGGATATGTGGAAGAAATCACAATAAAACGCGTGATTACAAATACGAAAAAAATACCAGTGAAAACAAGAAACTAAACCTGAGTGCTTTCATGTGCTTACACACATCTTCAGAGAAAACTCCTCAGGTTTTACTTCCTATTTTCACTGTGGTAATATATATATATATATATATATATATATATATATATATATATATATATATTATTGGTCAAGCTATGAATTGTTCCAACCACGGAATTACAGTCATGGTGAATAGTTCCAACCACGATATTGTGGCCGTGGTGAACTGTTCCAACTGTGGTGAACACGTCAGAAAGACGCACATTTAGGCAAGGGCCAAAACAATTGTCACATGTTATCGTATGTTAGCTAAAAAAATAATGATTTCATATGTTGTCCTCTTGTTGGGAAGACCAGTATGTGTTGGCAGGATAAATTAGCTGAACAGCTAATATAAGTAATTAATGAGTATTAATTTGTTTGCGCTGGAATTATTCAGGCAATATGTCTGATTATTTTGTTGGAAAGCTGCAGTGGTGTCAGCTATCGTGCTGACGATTTTGGCTATTGTACTGACGATGTGAGGTATTGTGCTGACGATGTGAGGTATTGTGCTTACGATGTGAGGTATTGTGCTGACGATGTGAGGTATTGTGCTGACGATGTGAGGTATTGTGCTGACGATGTGAGGTATTGTGCTGACGATGTGAGGTATTGTGCTGACGATGTGAGGTATTGTGCTGACGATGTGAGGTATTGTGCTGACGAGACCAGCCAACGTGCTGACGATGCCAGCCATCATGTTGACTGACAAGACCACCCATCATGCTGACGATGCCAGCCATCATGCTGACGATGCCAGCCATCATGCTGACGATGCCAGCCATCATGCTGACGATGCCAGCCATCATGCTGACGATGCCAGCCATCATGCTGACGATGCCAGCCATCATGCTGACGATGCCAGCCATCATGCTGACGATGCCAGCCATCATGCTGACGATGCCAGCCATCATGCTGACGATGCCAGCCATCATGCTGACGATGCCAGCCATCATGCTGACGAGACCAGCCATCGTGCTGACGATGCCAGCCATCGTGCTGACGATGCCAGCCATCATGCTGACGATGCCAGCCATCGTGCTGACGATGCCAGCCATCGTGCTGACGATGCCAGCCATCGTGCTGACGATGCCAGCCATAGTGCTGGCTTCCCACTAGAAATTTATGCAAAATAAGTTAATTTGACGTGTTCTCGTTATGCGTAATTTATATCGGAAAATTACGCGCATGTTAGAGCTTCTGGGTTACTCAGTTATAAGGGAAAGTCTGTATGTGGGAGCTTGTGTGTACTGCGCTTTGAACACGGAGGATCGAACCTTCAGTCACTCCTGCTGGTGACTGATCCGTGACTGTTTTGTGTGTAATGTATAAATGTAATAATATTTGTAATATTCATTAAGCAGAAGTCATGATGCATTTCCTTCATACATAAGGAATATAAAGGCGCAATACCGCGACTGGAACAATGGCCGGGGGAGCTTATGACGACTTTTCGGTCTGTTGGATCATTAGTCGCTCAAGGTGGTGTTATTCCGTGGATGCTTCGGGGAACCGGAGGTCGCGTTGATGCTAGATACACATCGTTGTTTACAAAACGTTTCGCTGACACAGTTGGCTTCTTCAGTCGAGTGTAGAGGTGGTTAAGATTGGTTAAGACAGCGGGAGTAGGGGGAGTTACCGACACGAGAGGAAGGGGAGACAGAAAGGAAGGTGAAGTATAAACAAGGTTACATCAATGTTCTTAAAACTTTGGCTTACGTTATTAACATCGTGGTCAGCATGCTCAACATAATCAGCGATCGTGATACACATACGTGACCCTCACACCAGCATATGTGGGTTTGAAGGCTATCTGAATAGGCGTTCACTATTTATTACTTAAAATGGGCGAATTGAAACTTACACATTTCAAGGTGTGTGACCAGCTTTAAGTAAAGTCCACAAAAGGTGAAATTTTGAGATCCTTTCCTCTACAAAGCGCGACACGTCTCGAAACCCACAGAACTTGTTTTTTTTAAACCATTTACATCACATAAATAAACTACATCAGTCCGTTCCTAACAATTCTGAGCTAAATTATCATGGATCACCACAAGAGACACACCAGGGATCCCACTAAGACGTATCTTCGTCAGAAGAGGCAGCGTCCCTCACAGTCTAACAAACATTCTACCAAGACACGTTTCCTAACTCTTAAGTAGCAGCAGTCCCTCACATCTGAAATATTTGGAACTCAACCGCATTCGTAACACCAATATAAGGAATTAGAAACCCTCCAGTATGGAAGTAACTTCCATCCTTCGTCAAGATACTCACATCATAAGCTATTGATTCCTTACACCTGAAAACTGATGGCTTCCATCATTTACATATTGCTGCCAACTATGTGTAGACGTCAGTGAACTATGTGTAGACGTCAGTGAACTATGTGTAGACGTCAGTGAACTATATGTAGACGTCAGTGAACTATGTGTAGACGTCAGTGAACTATGTGTAGACGTCAGTGAACTATGTGTAGACGTCAGTGAACTATGTGTAGACGTCAGTGAACTATGTGTAGACGTCAGTGAACTATGTGTAGACGTCAGTGAACTATGTGTAAACGTCAGTGAACTATGCGACAACTTCCAACGCTACTTTGTTCGTCCTTGGAAGCCTCCGTCTTGCGTCACAACCTCAACTTTCCTATGGAGTTTCCCTATGAACGCAGTCGTAGCGAACCTCAATATGGAGCATATTGAAGCTGAATGTGATTCCCAATCGTCACTTGGCTTCGCTGTGTGGACCTCGTACTTACCCTCACACCCAGAAGATTTCAAGTCTCGCCTCTCCAATAGAAACTCAACTAGACAAAGTTTCCTTGAGATTTACACTTGAGGAGGAACCCAACGATACACTTGAGGAGGAACCCAACGATACACTCGAGGAGGAACCCAACGATACAATTCCCTTCCTCGATGCTCTACTTTGCAAGACTGACGGCGATTTTGTTTCAAACTTTATCGAAAACTCGCCAAAAAATTATTATTATTATTATTATTATTATTATTATTATTATTATTATTATTATTATTATTATTATTATTATTATTATTATTATTAATTAACCAGGATACTTAATCATTCTACATCACAATGAAACAGAAAATCATATTAGATCCCCAGTGAGTTTTTCATTCCAACTCTGTCCCTCTGTTTACAAGTCTTCCCATTAAAATAGAGCAACAATTCGTTGCTAATGTAATAGAATCATAACCATAATTTTTAAATGGGTTGAAGGGTAAGCCAGTGGAAGGCCTCGGTCAGATGACTAAAAGCTCCAGCTGGGGGTCATCATATAACTAAGACCCACGTCAGGAAACACTTGTCCTGTTTCCTGACAAACCTTACCTAACCTAACCTGACTCGTTGCTGCTGTCAGTCATAAAACTATATGAAGCTTCAGTTTATTAATGCTTTAAAAGTTATTAAAACCTGTATATAAAATATCTATACATAGATCTATTGTCTCTATTAACTGTATGTTATTATATCAAGGTTATAGTCTAAGAAGTTATTTTTTTTTAAAACAATCCTTTGTATCTTACAAATATTAATGACCATTTCTATGAAGGTTGAGGGACTGATTACCTCAAAATTGCCTCTCATTTCTACGGTCTCCAGTGTTATAATCGCTTAAATGTGACTGAAGAAGCCTGCTGCACAGACGTAACATTTTAGGAGTAAAGATATCTAAGATATGTACGTGTGTCTCACTACTCAACTTCTCGGTACTATGTGTTATATAATACCTGGGAACTTAAATTGAGTTGTAAACAACTGCTAGGTGACCAACAGAATAGTGGACGGGGGACGCTGACCCCCCTTCCACTCTTCTGTCATGAGAAGAGTTGACTGCGAGACGTCATGAGAAGGATTGAATAGACGTCATGAGAAGGGTTGACTAGACGTCATGAGAAGGGTTGACTCAGGGACGTCATGTGAAGGGTTGACTAGACGTCATGTGAAGGGTTGACTAGACGTCATGAGAAGGGTTGACTAGACGTCATGAGAAGGGTTGACTAGACGTCATGAGAAGGGTTGACTAGACGTCATGAGAAGGGTTGACTAGACGTCATGAGAAGGGTTGACTCAGGGACGTCATGTGAAGGGTTGACTAGACGTCATGAGAAGGGTTGACTAGACGTCATGAGAAGGGTTGACTAGACGTCATGAGAAGGGCTTGACTCAGGGACGTCATGTGAAGGGTTGACTAGACGTCATGAGAAGGGTTGACTAGACGTCATGAGAAGGGTTGACTAGACGTCATGAGAAGGGTTGACTAGACGTCATGAGAAGGGTTGACTCAGGGACGTCATGTGAAGGGTTGACTAGACGTCATGAGAAGGGTTGACTAGACGTCATGAGAAGGGTTGACTAGACGTCATGAGAAGGGTTGACTCAGGGACGTCATGTGAAGGGTTGACTAGACGTCATGAGAAGGGTTGACTCAGGGACGTCATGTGAAGGGTTGACTAGACGTTATGAGAAGGGTTGACTCAGGGACGTCATGTGAAGGGTTGACTCAGGGACGTCATGTGAAGGGTTGACTCAGGGACGTCATGTGAAGGGTTGACTCAGGGACGTCATGTGAAGGGTGAGGAGAGGAAGAGGCCTGAGTGTGTGTTGTAAACACAGTTGTGATATATGACATGTATAAAGGGAGTCATAACAATGGGCAGGTGAAACACGACCTTATGGCACCTCCATTAGGGTACCAGCCACGAGGGTGCCAGTCACGAGGGGGGGGGGCGACAGATTGGATAGGCCAACTATTCAGAAAATTACATATATAATCCATTCACATACCCACATACCCTCAAACACACACAAATAGACGATCACACTGAAACTGTTACAAAAACAAGTTTGATATCGATCGAACGTTCATACCTTCAGAACACCCAAATCTAATGCCCACACGACTAATATATATATATATATATATATATATATATATATATATATATATATATATATATATATATATATATATATATATATATATATATATATATATATATATATATATATATATATATATATATATATATATATATATATATATATATATATATATAATTTATATATATATATATATATAAATGCAAAAATCGCGAACAAGCAATGCAAGATGCAAAACAACCACGGAGGGAGTTGAAAGATAGCTCTAGGTCTTTCGTGTTGCAATCGACATTTCATCAGGAGCTTGCAAAGTTGCAGAAAAGAGGATGAAATCCAAGGAAAGACGTTCAGGGTGAGCGTTTTTTTTTTTTACGACTTGTCATGTTGTTGGAGTGTGAGCAAGGTAACATTTATAAGGGATTCAGACTTGAGTCCTGGAGGTGGGAAGAACAGTGCCTGTACTCTGAACTAGAGGTGAGAATGTTGCAGTTTGGAGAGTCATCTGAACTGTGACGTCAGCACGCTTCAGGGAAGACGGTGATTGAATGAATGACGGTGAAAGTGTTTTCCTCTTCGTCGGGACACCCTGCCTGGGTGAGAGACGACCACAGAGTTAAATAATTACAGGCAGTTAATTACCATAACTCCATGAGGTTAATTAGGAGAAATAACCATCACAACACATTATATTTATAGTTAATGGGACTTACATTTGGTGTGTGGGTAGGTTGGTTAGCGCAAAGGGTGGGTGGGTGGGTGGAAGGGTGGGCAGGAGAACCCAGCACCTGTGTCACAACACAGGTCTCTACAAAGGTAGAAGGGCCAGCAATAATTTCCTGCCGGCTGGGTCCTCCTTCTGGGAACAATGACCTTTTGTTGTTATTCTGCGTGTGGAGGATTATCAGGAGGACCAGGAAGGTCTGAGAGAGAGAGTGGAAGAGGGAAGTATGAAGGGAGAGGGAGGGAGGAAGGGAGGGAGAGAGAGAGAGAGGGAGGAAGGGAGAGATTACACAGACACACAAATATTTTCTGTCATGACGATTCCCTACAAAATTTTCTGGTTGAACTTGGAAGAAAATACGAAACTAAACTTTACCTCACTGGAGGAGAGGAGCTCCTGAGAAGATATGATTACGACGTACAAGATACTCAGAGAAGTCGACATAGCAGATAAAGGGTAAAACAATGAAAGGGCCCAGGTATAAGTGGGCATTGAGGGGGAAGGTAAAGACTCAGGTGAGTCACAGGGGATGTCAGGAAGTATTTCTTCAGTCTGAGGCTTGTTAGGGTATTGGAACGAACTGAATGAGCAATGAGTACTGGCGTTTTACAAATCACTCGCCATGGGTTGAAACCCCACCCGTTCCCTGGTTTGTTTGCAATCATTCCATTGCGATTCCGTGAGTATAGACGACAGGGGCCCATGAATCCATGAAGAATGACCGTAACAGATGCCGGACCAGTAGCTGTAATTCGACCCACTACGACCACATCTACGTCAGAACAGGTGCTCCACACACAGGTGTTTACAGAACGTGCAGCTTCAGCCATCACACCAGAACTGGTCTACCTTCAGCACTTCACTAGAGAATTTTCGGCTTAACATATAAATAAAAACATTATTAACATTTCCTGCGTCAAAGAGATCAGAAAAGATATCTTTTCTTTATCTAGATATAAGTTTATTTTGGTTTTTGGAAAGTTGTGTGAGTGTAGCGATGGTAATCGTAGTCAGAAGTCAGCTCAGTCACTGTAAAGGTAGGATGGTGTAGCCTCGTGTACGACCCTTCACCACTGCTCCATAGATGGAAGATACAGTAAGACCACAAGATGGTGGATAGATGGAAGATACAGTAGGACCACAAGATGGTGGATAGATGGAAGATACAGTAAGAACACTGACCTCATAGGTAACAGTAACTCCACCACCGTGGCTCTGGTGTCTGGAAAGTCTTACTTACCGTAATAACAACATCTTCCCAGATCGGGTCAGGACCAGAGATGAGTCACAGTGCTCCACCTTCTACATCTCTCAAGACGCTGCGTACAGCCTGGCCGGCATGCAGTCCGTGTGCTTACTGAAGATAAAATAATGGTAAGAGTAAGCTTGTGCATCGTATACAGTGTTGCAGCCTCTGTCTTGCAAGATGTATGAGATGCACTTAAGATTTGTCAGTAACTTGGCAGCCTTGACTGCAGTGTTCACCCCCCGTGATTATTCACTGTAGATGGAGATTAACTTTGCCTCTCAAGACATAAAGTTTCTTTACAGTGTGTTGCATCTCTCTCTCTCATTCTCATTCTCACACTTTTTTTTTTTCTCTCTCAGCGACTGGTGTTTCTTGTTCTTGTTCTCTTTCTCTCCCTCCCCCTCTCTCTGCTGGAGTAAGGTTCAGTTGGTCTTGTATTTGTGATTTTGTGTGTGTGTGTGTGTGTCTGTCTGTCTGTCTGTATTGTGTGGTATGTGCTGTGTTATGGCTGCCTTACTCATGCTAGTACAGGTGAGGACACTTGAGTACACTGGTATACTCCACTCCTGCGTCCTCCATGCCTTACTCATGCTAGTACAGGTGAGGACACTTGAGTACACTGGTATACTCCACTCCTGCGTCCTCCATGCCATACTCGTTCGCGAGTAATAACATAATATATGCCAAATATTTCCCGTCAAATCCATGAATATTTCATGAATGGTAGGGGCCAGTTTAATATTAAATAGCGAGTGCTGTGCTCTTAAAATATTACCACGTTAATTATAATACTAAGTATTAATATATCAGGAATGGCTGGTTAAATGTATTATATCTACAAATGGGTAACATAGACATTAAATAAGGGGGGAAATAAGGGGAGGAGCACTGCAGCAGACCTGCTGGACAAATAAAAACTGATCTGATATATATGGTGCAGCCTTGTATCCTCCATTACATAATACAACAAATTACTGCTATTGCGTCCCATTCTAGGCAAGTCCAACTCACACCAAAATTGCAAAAGAATAATTGCATACTGACTTTACAAATGTCACGTAAAACTCAAAAACTATTTTAAACATCATAATTTTTAGCATCTAATATTAATGAAAATAACATTCATGTTCAATATTCATAAATTAATTTAATTTAGTAGAAACGTCAACTACATGATTTTAATCCTGGCATCCCACACTCCTGGCGTCGCACACTCCTGGCATCCCACACTCCTGGCGTCCCACACTCCTGGCGTCCCACACTCCTGGCGTCGCACACTCCTGGCGTCGCACACTCCTGGCGTCGCACACTCCTGGCATCCCACACTCCTGGCGTCCCACACTCCTGGCGTCCCACACTCCTGGCGTCCCACACTCCTGGCGTCCCACACTCCTGGCGTCCCACACTCCTGGCGTCCCACACTTCTGGCGTCCCACACTCACCTGCACGGATGAGAGACCTTACAACCTTCCTACAAATTCATGTTCTCCTTTTATTTGTGTATCTGCTGAAGAGGACCTCAGTAGGGGGTCGAAAAAAAAAACAGATGAATAAATCTTCTGAGTTTCTGTTTCCACGTGGGTTATTACTAAGCAACGGCAAGTCACTCTAGTTATTCATTATGACTAAATCAGATTTATTCAGCTCAGTTTTCTACCCATCAGAGGAGACTAAGTGTTCACTAACCAGGAAAATGATAAATAAAAACACTGGTTGTTTCTCACTGACATGTCTTGTACAAACCCTCATTTAAGCCCTAAAGTTTTCATATTCGATCACTGCAATAAGAAAACCATCGTTCAGACTTCCCTGGCGTTCCTACAACAGGACAGTAGGGAAAAAATCAGTGCCTACAATGCCTTATACGAAATTAAGGCCGGTATATGTAGACCGTTCATAGACTGAATGTTAAAATGGGATACAATACCGACAGGTTGATAGGTAAGACATAGGTGCAACAGTTAGGTATCTTTATTCCGACACTTTTCGCCTCTATAGGCTGCAACATTGATCCAGCAACATTGATCCAGCCTATAGAGCAAAACTTTTCCCCAGGCTGAGGGACTGACCACCTCAGAACTACGTCTTCAAGGGTGATGGACTGATTACATCGTCTTTACATTTCCACGGCTTCTTCTCAATCTTCGACTGAAGAAGGCTACTATGTAAGCGAAACGTTCCAGAATAAAGATACCTAACTGTTGCACATGTGTCTTACCGTCCATAGACTTGCTTCCTGACTCCTATACTCCCTCTCGCCCACACTACTTCTGTAATATATTATAATTTGTTTTAATCGATGTTTACTGATAATTTCACTAAAAATTTAACATACACCTTAAATTGTAGCCTTGTTGACGACTCATGAGACTCTCTGACCGCGGGTTCGAACCCCACCCGTGGTATGGTTTGATTGCTTCCCTACTGTACTGGATGTCCCCCTGCTATGTTCTGGATGTCCCCCTGCTATGCCCTGGATGTCCCCCTGCTATACCCTGGATGTCCCCCTGCTATGCCCTGGATGTCCCCCTGCTATACCCTGGATGTCCCCCTGCTATGCCCTGGATGCTTTCTCCCAGCTGTTTCCTTCACTTAGGAAGAGATAACAAGAAGTTGGTTCTCTGAGAGCACAAGTTTTGAGGTTTTCTATGACTGTTGTGCTTCCACACACATTAACCTGTGTCAGGGATGCCAGGGCTGTCAGGGCTGCCAGGGCTGTCAGGACTGTCAGGGCTGTCAGGGCTGCCAGGACTGTCAGGGCTGTCATGGCTGCCAGGACTGCCAAGGCTGTCAGGGCTGCCAGGGCTGTCAGGGCTGCCAGGGCTGTCAGGACTGTCAGCTGTCAGGGCTGTCAGGGCTGCCAGGACTGCCAAGGCTGTCAGGGCTGCCAGAACTGTCAGGGCTGTCAGGGCTGCCACGGCTGTCAGGGCTGTCAGGCCTGTCAGGGCTGCCAGGGCTGCCAGGACTGCCAGGGCTGTCATGGCTGCCAGGACTGCCAAGGCTGTCAGGGCTGCCAGGGCTGTCAGGGCTGCCAGCCTAACCCCTCACGCATAACAGCAACACCAACAACAGTTTAGGGACGAAGCAGGGGAGAGTGAAAGCAGGGGATTGGGTAAAGCAGGAAGGGGAGGATATGGAGGAGAATGGAGGAGAAATTAAGGATGGGAAGATAGTGGTAGAGAATAGGGAGACCGAGGAGGTGGAGGAGGGGGTGGGTAGGGGTGGAGTTTTTAACTTGCGTCGATTCCGGGGGGGGGCCATCGCACCCTCGCCCCGGTCCCAGACCAGACTTCATAGTTGCTGGCCTGATCGATCAAGCTGTTGGTCTCCGCAGACCAAGGTATACACCACAACCCGGCTGATCAAGAGGCAACTTACCAAAGTTGCCTCTTGAAGATGGCCAGGGATTTATTAGTAATTTTCCTTAGGCACGAAGGAAGGGTGTTGAAAAATCTAGGTCCCTTTACACTTATTGAGTTCTCTCTTAGTGTACTCATGGCGCTAATTAATTTTCCCTCGCCTGTTTTGCACCGGCTGTCAAGCCTCTTGCTTTCATATGGAGTGATATCAGTGTGCGTGTTTGGGATCAGTCCCTCCAGGATTTTTCATGAGTAAATTATGATGTATCTCTCCTGCCTACGTTCCAAGGAGTACGGTAGTACAGATGCTTGACTGAATTTACACGCCAAGCGAAGGTACTTAGAATGTTTTTCAGCTTTGCAATCTTTTCTGTTAAAGAGTGGTCACTAGTGTATAACAATGTTCTAGCTTAAAGTGAATAAGTGACTTAAAGACAGTTCTCATTGGCTGAGCATGTCTTGTTTTGAATATCCAAGTATTACGCAGTTTGTTGTAGAGAATATTGTACCAAAAAAAAACTCAGAGTTTATACCCTTGGTTATTTTATTGTTTTAAGTATTCTCATGTTTACCTGTAAGGTCCTAGTGTACAGAGGCCTGTTTAAGTTTTGGGAGAGTACTGGTACAGCCTGCAGAAGGATGGGGGGTGTCACGGAGCCTCTCTGTTTATAAATATTTAGTTTTTACTCACTAGTATCAGTGTGCTAGTGAGGTAATGTGAGTACTGGTTAAGGTGTGTTGATGCTAGTTGTAGTAGAGTAGGTTGTATATATTACGTTACTTTTAATATATATATTTATATTTTTGTATAGATGTGTTTTTGTGTCCTTCCTTATAATACATTAAACATTTAAATTTATGCTTCCTAATTTATATGAATGTACATACTGGCCCTAGAGTGGTTGCTTTTTCAATGTTAAATAATATAAATTCCCCTCGACTAGGCAGGTCATTTACCCTTCAGGAGCCACGACTTATTTACTTTACGCAGCCATAAAAGCGTAACACCAAGTTATCCAGCTTATATTTTTCCTTGCTCTAGCGATGGTAACTCTGCTGTGATCTTCAAATGTGAGGTCCTCTGATATTGTTACTCCCAGATCTTCCACGTTGAACTTCCGTTCTCTTGAATGATTTGAGTTCGTCATGTACTCTGGTTCAGTCTTTATTTCCACAGCCTTTCCACAGGAACAACTGAAATTTGTCTCTGGAAGACTTGGCTTAAATCATCTTGAAGATTCGCTGTGTTCTCATTGGACGACTCTCTCATAAATTTTAGTATCAGCTGAAGATAATTTGGTGCTATGATTTATATCCTTATCTATGATTTATATCCTTATCTCCCCAAGGCAAGTACTTCGCCTTCGGGAGAAAGAGTTTTTCACTGCAGACTCCGACTTCACTTTGTTTACTCTTACTCTTTGGGTTATATTCGTTAAGAAACTAATATACACCTATCCACTTTTCCAGTTAGTCCCATTGTACACATTTTTCGTGCGCCATTACACCATAGTATATTTCCTGAGGCCTTTTGGAAAATTAATATACTCTATATCTGCATTTAGCGTGTCTTTCCGTGCATCCAAGACCTTGTCATAATGGTTTAAGTTACAGGATCGACCTGCTGTTAACCCATGATGCCCTGGGTCACGCGGCTGCAGAGAGGTCACACGATTAACCGTAGGGGCTGGTCGGAGATTTTTAATTATTGTCTGATTACATCTGTGTCCAGACTTCTCCATAGAATACTAGAATGGAATTTTTGCCTTTTTTTTGCAATTTTTTGATAAATATGGAAATTTCATGAATCAGGGCCAGAATTTTTTTAGGCCTGGGGCAGAATGCATGGGCATGCTGTCACTGGCTTCTTCGAAGTCGTAATATATGAAGATGCTGGATGTGTTTTGAGTCTCGTTCATGAAAACGTCATGAACAAGACTGATCATAAGACACTGAATACACTGTAACTTCAGTATTTGCGGTTTGCATCCAGGATTTTGCGTACGCAAGAGTTTAGGATTTCTTCTAATTTCTTTTATGGGTCCTGGTTCCCTGTGTATCTCTTAAATTCTACACGACATATTCAATTTTAGTTGGGTATTCAACCGTGGTATTGGGAGTTGTAACTCCAGCCTCAGTATTGGGACCTGTTAATTCCTGTTACGGTATAATGATTTTCAATTCCGGCCACGATATTGGGACATTTTAATTCCAACCACGATTTTGTGACTATTAATTCCAGTCACGGTATCGGGAGTTTTAATTCCAGCCACGGGTAAAGTGATTTTTAATTACAACAACGAAATTGGGAATTAAAATTTTCCCTGCCCGTTTTCAGCAGGTTACTAAAAGAATCCAAAACCCGGGGTAAATAACGTGACACTAGAGGAGGACATGGGAGGCCAGGGAGGCCGAGGGACAGTCTTGAAGGAGAACTGCTGACGGTGGCGCTGAAGGCAGTGAGTGACCTGTTGACAGAGTTGAGAGTAAGATGGCTCCGCCGCCTCCCGGAAGAGGAGGCTCACAGACGATGAGACAACACTTGTCGTCAAGACAAAAACACTTCAAGTAAAGCCGTATTACGAACTTGCATTTAACGACAAGTTGATTAAGACACTTGTGCAACAGTTGGGTATCTTTACTGGTTAAAAATTTCGCCTACACTGTCGGCTTCTTCAGTCAGTTACAGAGGCAACAGGTGTAGTAGTGAAATGAAGATGGTGTAATCGGTCCATCAACCTTGGAGAAATCGTATTTGAGGTGGTCAGTCCCTCAGCCTGGAGAAGAGTTCAGCTCAATGGTGCTGGTTAATTGGTTTGATAATCGGGTTGAAAGCCTATCGACTACACGAGTCATTAAGATATCAGCTTCAGGGAGGTGAACTCTTCTCCAGGCTGAGGGACTGACCACCTCAAATACTATTTACATAGTATTTGCCTCTATATTTGACTGAAGAAGTCTACTGTATAGGCGAAACGTTTCTACAATACAGATATCCAAGTGTTGCACATGTGTCTTAATCTTCAACTGTGTGTCGTGAACTCACCGAGATGTGTTTGCGGGGGGTTGAGTCTCAGCTCCTGCCTCCGCCTCTTTAACGATGGAGATAAATGGTACCAGTTTGGAACCCACACCTGGCCAAGCACGTCAATAAATTAGAGAAAGTGCAAAGGTTTGTAACAAAACTAGTTCCAGAGCTAAGGGAAATGTCCTACGAAGAAAGGTTAAGGGAAATCGGCCTGACGACACTGGAGGACAAGAGGGTTAGGGAGACATGATAACGACATACAAAATACTGCGAGGCATTGACAAGGTGGACAGAGACAGGATGTACAATAGATGGGACACAGCAACAAGGGGTCACAATTGGAAGTTGAAGACTCAGATGAGTCAAAGGGATGTTAGGAAGTATTTCTTTAGTCAGGAAGTGGAACAGTCTGGCAAATGATGTAGTGGAGGCAGGAACCATACATAGTTTTAAGACGAGGTTTGATAAAGCTCATGGAGCAGGGAGAGAGAGGACTTTGTAGCGATCATTGAAGAGGGGGGCCAGGAGCTATGAATAGACCCCTGCAACCACAAATAGGTGAGTACACACACATATTTTTCTCTTCATTTATGATTAATAAATGAACTAGAGAGAGAGAGAGAGAAAGACAGACATAGAGAGAGAGAGAGAGAGAGAGAGAGAGAGAGAGAGAGAGAGAGAGAGAGAGAGAGAGAGAGAAGAGAGAGAGAGAGAGAGCGAGAGAAGAGAGAGAGAGAGAGAGAGAGAGAGAGAGAGAGAGAGAGAGAGAGAGAGAGAGAGAGAGAGAGAGAGAGAGAGAGAGAGAGAGAGAGAGAGAGAGAGAGAGAGAGAGACTCCGAACAAGAGAATGTATTCAGTCAGTGAGTGGAGTGTCGTGTTTTGTATCCCTAATATCCTCCCAGTGGAAGTATTAAGAGGAAGAGAATACTGCTTACTTCAGGTGTGTGTTACACACAGGTGTGTACCCCACACAGGTGTGTGTACTACACACAGGTATGTACTACACATGTGTGTATTACACAGGTGTGTGTGCTACACACAGGCGTGTACTACACAGGTGTGTACTACACACAGGTGTGTACTACATAGGTGTATACTACACACAGGTGTGTACTACACACAGGAGTGTGTACTACATAGGTGATTCTTAATGTTTACAAGTGCTAATATATTTATACGTTTCTCAAGGTTCTGAATTGACAATAAATGTTCAGAAATCGATGTTGAAAATCTAGCCACTCCCTCTTACCTCTCTAGCCACGCCCCCTCATCTTCCTAGCCACGCCCTCTCTTCCTAGCCACGCCCCCTCATCTTCCTAGCCACGCCCTCTCTTCCTAGCGACGCCCCCTCATCTTCCTAGTCACACCCCCTCATCTTCCTAGCCATGCCCACTCGTCTTCCTAGCCACGCCCTCTCATCTTCCTAGCCACGCCCCCTCGTCTTCCTAGCCACGTTCTCTCACCTTCCTAGTCACGCTCCCTCCAATTTCTAGCCACACCCCCTCGTCATCCTAGCCACGCCCCTCCTCTTTCTAGCCACGCCCTCTCCTATAGTCACTCCCCTTCATATCTCTCGCCACGCCTCCTTCCCTCTCAAGCCACGCCCCTTCCTCTCTCTTTTACCACGCCCTACCTGAAAGTCATTTTTAACACTCTGAGCCACACCCTGGACCACACCCTTGATCACACTCTGAGCCACACCCTGGACCACACCCTTGACCACACCTTGGACCACACCCTGGACCACACTCAGCCACACCCTGGATCACACTCTTAGCCACACTCTGAGCCACACCATAGACCACACTATGAGCAATACTCTGAACCACACCCTAGACCAAACCCTGGACCACACCCTGGATCACACCCTGGACCACACCCTGGACCACACCCTGGACCACACTCTATATAACGTCTCAAGGCAATGCCAAAGGGAACGTCACATGTTCCAGTCTGGCATTCAGTACTTGAAATGGTTGGTTGATTAATTGGGTCTAAAGCCTATCGACTATACGAGTGTCATTAAGGCTGTAAGTCACCTGTTCACCACCAGTCAAGAATACTTTAATACCTAAAGTAAGGATTGAAGAAAATTTTCAGTATATATACTGAGAGACTTACTATACACCTCTCAGTATATATATATATATATATATATATATATATATATATATATATATATATATATATATATATATATATATATATATATATATATATATATATATATATATATATATATATATTCACAAACACTGATCTCTGGCCGACGGAGACTCGAACCTACGAACCTCATGACAAGGTACGCATTGTAAAAATCTCTAGTTGTGTCGATGCATGCAGGGGATGAGATGAAAAGCTGTAAGCCTCCTGCCTGAAAGCTGGCTGCCTTGGATCAACGTCTAGCGTGAGCTGGACGCCAAGGTATTGGACCAGTGTGGTACGGTCGGCAAAAGCACTGCGTACCTTGTCATGAGGTTCGTAGGTTCGAGTCTCCGTCGGCCAGAGATCAGTGTTTGTGAATATATATATATATATATATATATATATATATATATATATATATATATATATATATATATATTTTATTATATATATATATATATATATATATATATATATATATATATATATATATATATATATATATTGATATATATATTGATATATATATTGATATTGATAATTAGGGACGTCATCTCATAACTGAAGTGTTCGTGGTTCGATTTCCGGGCTGTGTGAGACGTAAGGGCAAGTGTATTGTGGATTTATAGGGCACCTGGCGGTATACACCGACTTTTTTCTTTCTACTCTGGTCAACCAATGCATTGCGCCTGGGTTTAGCCTCGGCTCTCTCCCTCAATCTCCCAATCATTCCTCTCCCTCACTTCTCTTCCACTATCCAAATCTCCCTTTCACCCTCATGGGTCTTACCTGGGAGTATCCTGTCTGTCTGCCTGTCTCTGTATCGTACACGAGTCCCCTTACACCACCACCAGCCTCTATTCACCTAGCAGTAAGTAGGTACCTGGGTGTTGGTTGCTTGTTGGTGGTGGCATCCTGGAAGTACGGGATTGAAATACATCTAAGTTATTGTCGGTGGTAAAATACTTAATAGATACTTATTGACATCGTTGAATCAATGAATACAATAATGACTTTGTATCTTTACTACATGTCAGTATTAACGTCTTTATTAGATCTCTTAGATATTGCTGGGCTCTGAATGAACTGAGATAATAATAATAATATATCTTTATTTTTACAAGTACATAGATGGGATTTACACAGATGACAGTAAAGAAATGAGAGAGATGCTAAAGTCCCAATATTACTCACTGTTTACTGAACCATTAACCTGTAGAAAATCTAAACGATTTTTTTATGGCCGAGACTCAAAATTTGGTCAATTAAAAAATCTCAGATATTACCCTAGCACCACAAGACTTAGAAAAATAAATAAATGACATGCCTATGCACTCTGCCCCAGGCCCAGACTCATGGAACTCCGTGTTCATCAAGAACTGCAAGAAGCCCCTGTCTCGTGCCTTCAGCATTCTATGGAGAGGGAGTATGGACACTGGGGTCATCCCACACACACTAAAAACAACAGACATAGCCCCACTCTACAAAGGTGGCAGTAAAGCAATTGCAAAGAACTACAGACCGATATCATTAACATCCCACATCATAAAAATCTTTGAGATGGTTATAAGAAGCAAGATCGCCACCCACTTAGATATCCATCAGTTACACAACCCAGGGCAACACGGGTTTAGAGCAGGTCGCTCCTGTCTGTCTCAGCTACTGGACCACTATGATAAAGTCTTAGATGCACTGGAGGAGAAACAAAATGCAGATGTAGTATACATAGCCTTTGGGAAAGCCTTCGACAAGTGTGACCATGGTATAATAGCACACAAAATGCGGGATAAAGGAATAACAGGAAAAGTTGGTAGATGGATCTGTAACTTCCTAACAAATAGAACACAAAGAGTAGTAGTAAACAGAGTAAAGTCTGAGGCAGCTACAGTGAAAAGCTCTGTTCCACAAGGCACAGTACTCGCTCCCATTCTGTTCCTTATCCTCATAGCTGACAAAGACAGAGATGTAAGCCACAGCACTGTGTCTTCCTTTGCGGATGACACTCGAATTTGCATGACAGTGACCTCCATCGAAGACACTGCAAGACTCCAAGCGGACATAAACCAAATTTTTAAATGGGTAGCGGAAAACAACATGAGATTCAATGAAGATAAATTTCAGTTACTCCGATATAGAAAACTCGAGGAAATTAAAAGTGTATCGAAGTATAAAACAAATTCCAACCACACAATAGAGCGAAAAACTAATGTGGTGAACCTGGGAGTGATAATGTCAGAGGATCTCACTTTCCAATATCACAACAATGTATCTAGCACATCTTCTAGGAAAATCATAGGATGTATAATGAGAACCTTCAAAACTAGGGATGCCAAGCCCATGATGATTCTCTTCACATCGCTTGTTCTCTCTAGGCTGCAATACTGTTGTACACTAACGGCCCCTTTCAAGGCTGGCGAAATTGCAGACCTGAAGAATGTACGAGTACGATAAAGCGCCTAAATTACTAGGAAATTAAATTTAAATCCCTTGATTTGTATTCCTTGAAACGCAGGCGAGAAAGATACATGATAATATACACTTGGAAAATCCTGAAGGAACTACTCCCAAGTTTGCACAGGAAAATCACTTCCTACGAAAACAAGACTGGGCAGGAATGCAACATCCCCCCCCCCAATGAAAAGCAGGGGCGCCACGTGTACACAAAGAGACAACACAGTAAGTGTCAGGGGCCCAAGACTGTTCAACTGCCTCCCAGCATACATAAGGGGGATTACAAATAGAGCCCTGGCTATCTTCAAGAAGGCGCTGGACAGGCACCGAAATTCAGTGCCTGATCAGCAGGGCTGTGGTTCGTACGTCGGTTGACGTGAGGCCAACAGTAACAGCCTAGTTGATCAGGCCCTGATCCACCACGAGGCCTGGTCACAGACCATGCCGCGGGGGCGTTGATCCTCGAAACCCTTTCCAGGTATACTCCAGGTAAGTACATGTATACAAGGTATACAGGCCTAGCTGACATAGGTGATACACTGCTATATAGACCACGTTGAAATAAATGATAGAAAGAAACTGAAAGGAAGAGTAATCAAGAGTTTGTCTACATAAAAAATAATTAGAGTTCCCCTAAAAAACTATTATTTTGGGTAGTTACCCTGAAAAAAAATACTATGTTAAAGACAATTTTAAAGTTACCCCTGTGAAGCGGAGACTTTTGAGGGGGGGGGACTGATGTGAGGGGATGGGGACTGATATGAGGGTGGGGGACTGATATGAGGGTGGGGACTGATATGAAGGGTGGGGGCTGATATGAAGGGTGGGGGCTGATATGAGGGGTGGAGGACTGATATGAGGGTGGGGGACTCAAATGAGGGGTGGGGGACTGATATGAAGGGTGGGGGCTGATATGAGGGGTGGAGGACTGATATGAGGGGTGGGGACTCAAATGAGGGGTGGGGGGACTGAGGTAGTGGAAGCCACAGTATGTTGAGGTGTAGGGAGACATTGATCTGTATGATGGTGGGTGGTGGGGGTGGTGGTGGTGGTGGGGGTGGTGGGGGTGGTGGTGGTGGTGGGGTGGTGGGGTGGTGGGGTGGGTGGTAGTTGGGATTACGTAGTGGTTGTGGGTGGTAGTTATGGGGTGGAAGTGGTGGTGGTAGTGGTATTGGGGGTAGTGGAGGGGGTGGTAGTGGTAGGGGTTGTAGTGGTAGAGGTGGTAGTAGTGGGGTGGTAGTGGTGGAATGGTAGTGGTTGGGTGGTAGTTGTGGTGTTGGGGGTGGTAGTGGTAAAGGTGACAGTGGTGTGGGTGGTAGTGGTGGGGGTGATAGTAGTGGTAGTAGTAGTGCTGGGTTGGTAGTGGTGGGGTGGTAGTGGTGGGGGGTGGTAGTGAAGGGGGTGGTAGTGAGTAATTACGTGAAGGAGCAGAGGGAGAATTAATGAGGGTGATTTGGCTCATGTCACTTTGCCAATAACTTTGTGAGGGGGGAAGGTGTGTGTGTGTGTGTGTGTGTATGTGTGTGTGTGTACTCACCTAATTGTACTCACCTAATTGTGGTTGCAGGGGTCGAGACTCAGCTCCTGGCCCCGCCTCTTCGCTGTCTGCTACTGGGTCTCTGCTCTCTCTGCTCCATGAGCTTTATCATACCTTGTCTTAAAACTATGTATGGTTCCTGCCTCCACTATATCTTTCTCTAGTCCATTCCACTTCCTGACTACTCTGTGGCTGAAGAAATGTTTCCTGACATCCCTTTGACTCATCTGAGTCTTCAGCTTCCAGTTGTGTCCCCTTGTTTCTGTGTTCCCTCTCTGAAACAACCTGTCACTATCTACCTTGTCAATTCCCGCAGTATTTTGTATGTCGTTATCATGTCTCCTCTGACCCTTCTTTCCTCCAGTGTTGTTAGTCCTATTTCCTCAACCTTTCTTCATAAGACAGACCCCTGAGTTGTGGAACTAACCTTGTCGCAAACCTTTGCACTTTCTCCAGTTTCCTTACGTGCTTGACCAGGTGTGGGTTCCAGACTGGTGCTGCATATTCTAGTATGGGCCTGACGTACACGGTATACAGTGTCTTGAACGATTCCTTGTTAAGGTAACGGAACGCTAATCTAAGGTTTGCCAGACGCCCATATGCTGCCGCAGTTATCTGGTTGATGTGTGCCTCCGGAGACGTGCTAGGCGTTATACTCACTCCAAGGTCTTTCTCCTTTGCCGAGGTTTGTAGCCTTTGTCCGCCTAGCTTGTACTCTGTCAGCGGTCTTCTTTGCCCTTCTCCGATCCTCATGACTTTGCATTTGTGTGTGTGTGTGTGTAGCTGTTGTTACTGCTGACGTTGCTGCTGCTGACGGTGTTGTTGCTGCTGACGGTGTTGTTGCTGCTGACGTTGCTGCTGCTGACGCTGCTGAGGGCCAAAAAAAAGAATCACCCAGCAGTAATTAACACTATGAATCAAACAACAAAACTAAACCCAACTCTACTAATCCTACCCAGAATCACCTGTCGAATCACCTTATTTTGGGTCATCCTGTTATCCCTGAATCACCAACACCACCTACAGTACCCCAGTTATCTTGTTCTGTCATCAAGAACACCGTCGTGTTATCCCCGCCTACCTCTCTCTTTGATGTCCCAATATAGTTCATATTTCTTCCCTACACACGTCACCAGTGCCAGGTATCCCCTGGTACATTGCATTTTACTCGCTGTCTGCCTCGTTTGGCACTCTAATGAACTGCTGTATATTGGCCCTGTTTCTATAGGCGTTCGTGTTAGCGTGTGTTGACTCGTGTGTTCGTCGACCCGGGGGTGCGGCCAGCGTCACACTTGCAAAGGTTGATTTGCAAACTAGCGTAGCAGGGTGATGTTGCAGGGTAATTGGTTAGCCATAGGGAGACGTAGGGGTAACAGGTTAGCCATAGGGAGACGTAGGGGTAATAGGTTAGCCATAGGGAGACGTAGGGGTAACAGGTTAGCCATAGGGAGACGTAGGGGTAATAGATTAGCCATAGGAAGACGTAGGGGTAATAGATTAGCCATAGGGAGACGTAAGGGTAATAGGTTAGCCATAGGGATGCAGAGGTACATCAGTATGGGGTGAAAGGTTAAGTCATAGGGACATCAGAGAACATAAGAATGGAGGAACACTGCAGCAGGCTCACTGGCCCATACTAGGCAAGTTCTTCTCAAAAACAAACCCACTAACAAAAATATTTGCTCAACCCCATTTGATAACCACAGAGAAAATAATACTACGCCCAGCTGGGCAATTAAGCCAGAGGCTTAATTGCCCAGCTGGGCGTAGTAAGGAAGGATGGAGAAAGAAGGGAGGGAGAGAAAAAGGGAAGGAGGGAGGTAGATTAAAAAAGTAAGACAGCCAAGACATTTCAACCTTTATATTAATGTAATAAACTAAGAAATGGGGGTGGGGGAGTAGTGGGGTAGGGGGTACTGCTGAAGGGGGTACTGGGGTAGGGGGTAGTTGGGTAGGGGAGTAGTGGGATAGGGGGATACTGGGGTAGGGGGGTAGGGGGTACTGGGGTTGAGGGTACTGGAGTTATGTAGTGGAGTAGGGGGTAGTAGGGTGGGAGTAGGGCATGGGAGGCAATGATACTCGACACAGGGAATGGACAGCTTCTGTTCCTGGGATCAAGAGCTCTTCACCAGCATCAAAACTTTCATCATCAAGAGAGAGAGAGAGAGAGAGAGAGAGAGAGAGAGAGAGAGAGAGAGAGAGAGAGAGAGAAGAGCAGGAATGAAGTATTCTCTTTCATAATGTTGGTCAACATTGAATCTATGTCCACGAGGACTCCGCCTAAACACAGTTTTAACTTTAGTTTATGGCTGGTCTACGGAGGTATAGTCTTGTGGCCTGCACACCTGGCTGTAGAGATGGGGGAACGAACAAACGTCAGCAGTGAGTAAATTCTTTCACACTCACACTTCACCAAACGACATGAAAGTATATGTACAATTTATATACAATATGTACAAAGCACCTAGGTAGTAGGTTGGTAGACAGCAACCGCCCAGGGAGGTACTACCGTCCTGCCAAGTGAGTGTAAAACGAAAACCTGTAATTGTTTTACATGATGGTAGGATTGCTGGTGTCTTTTTTCTGTCTTATAAACATGCAAGATTTCAGGTACGTCTTGTTACTTCTACTTACACTTAGGTCACACTACACATTCATGTACAAGCATATATATAAACACACCCCTCTGGGTTTTCTTCTATTTTCTTACTAGTTCTTGTTCTTATTTCCTCTTATCTCCATGGGGAAGTGGAACAGAATTCTTCCTTCGTAAGCCATGCCTGTCGTAAGAGGTGAGTAAAATGCTGGGAGCAAGGGGCTAGTAACTCCTCCTGTATATATTCCTTTTGGGCCACCCTGCCTCGGTGGCCACCCTGCCTCTGTGGCCACCCTGCCTCAGTGGCCACCCTGAATCGGTGGGAAACGGCCGACGTGTTGAAAGAAGAAGAAATATACAAAGCAAGTTTTGCAAGCAAAGTGCGTGCAAAGGAATAACTGGTGAAGCTGGTGGATGGACGTGTCTAACTTCTTAGCAAACACAGAAGTTAGAGACTAACAGTAAACAGAGACATCAGCGGCGGCCACAGTGGAAAAACTATTTTCTCTCAGTCTCCTCAAGGGAGGTTTCTTGATGCTGAGTGAGAGGCTCTTGTTCTGAGGCACTGGAGCTGGACTCCAATTCCTTGGCTCGAGTCTGATTGTCTTCCATTCCTTCCAGGCGGCGCTACATGACCCCTATATATATATATATATATATATATATCGTTAAGATAAACAACCCGGCAGAGAGTCTAAGAAAAAACGTCAAAAGAAGCTAAGAAAAACGTTAAGACAAACGTTAAAGATACATTGAAGGCTGAGTGTGCTGAGGGACCCTTCACTGCCTGCCCACAAGGGCTGCGAGGGGGCTGAGATGGAGTGCCAGGTGAGCGACAACTGGCACTCTCGTGGCACTGGGAATTACGCCCGCAAGGCAGCGCTGAGATGAAGAATCTTCCATGAAGCTTGACAGGTGGATATATCTGCTGGCCAGGACCACAGCTGGTGTGTCCAGGGCCACAGGTGGCTGTGTGTCCCTGGCCACAGGTAGAGGTATTTCTCTCTCTCTCTCTCTCTCTCTCTCTCTCTTTCCCTTCATTTCAGCTGGCTACAGCAAACCCTCGACTCTTTTGTTTGGGGAACATGAAATTCCCTCATCTGAGGGTGTTCAGCAGGGTGATCCACTCGCTCCACTTCTCTTCTGTTTGGCAGTAAGAGAACTAACTTCCAGCCTATGCAGCGAGCTCAACATCTGGTACCTGGATGATGGCACTCTGGCAGGTACTGGGGAGTCCTTGTTAGAGGACCTACAACGGGTGAAGACACAGGGAGAAGCCTTAGGACTCATCCTTAATCCCTCAAAGTGTGAAATTATCACAACAAATCAGGAAATAATCAATGCGGTGCAAACAATCCTCCCAGAAGTCACTACTATAACTCCATCCAACAGTACCCTCCTGGGAGCACCGCTGGGTCACCACGCCATCGACACTGTCCTCAAGGACAAAGTGAATGACCTGAAAAGAATGGAGGAGAGAATAAGTGATCTTGATGCCCATGATGCCCTGTATCTCCTCACAAGGTGTCTTACTATGCCAAGACTCACTTACTTCTTGAGGTGCGCACCCTCTTTTGAAAACCCAACACTTGACGAGTATGACGCACACCTGAGATCAACCTTCAAGAAGGCACTGAATCTGTCACTAGAGGATCAGCAATGGGAGCAGGCAACCCTCCCAGTGCGACTTGGAGGTATAGGGGTGCGCAAAGCAAGGCATGTAGCGTTACCTGCATTTCGGTCATCGTGTTTGGCCTCCTGTGGATTAGTCAAGAGGATTGTCCCTGAACGTTTGAGGGGTGTGGTGGGAGCTCAAGACCCCAAGTTCATTGAAGCAGCAGTGCAGTGGGACATCATGGCAGACTCCTCCAGTAGACCAGCTCCTCCCAAAGAGCACAAACAGTCCCACTGGGACAAACCGATCATGGAAAAATTTCCAACACAATGCTCACCAACGCTTCAGGAAAGGACAAAGCTCGTCTCCTAGCGGTGAGGGCACCACACTCAGGAGATTTCCTTCTTGCTGTTCCCAATTCCTCTCTGGGCACTCGACTCGACCCACAGGCCATTCGGATTGGTGTTGCTCTTCGCCTAGCCGCCCCCATACTCACCGAACATAGGTGTATTTGCGGCAGGGCGACGGCTGATCAATTCGGACTTCATGGTCTAGTGTGTCACACATCAGAAGGGAAGTATGCTAGACATGAGGAGGTCAATGACATCATAAAGAGAAGCCTCGCCACAGCCCGTTGCCCAGCTCAACGGGAACCCCAAATGCAGAGGTCTGATGGAAGTCAAAAGCGTCCTGATGGAGCCACCATGCTACCCTGGAAGGATGGTAAGCAGATTGCTTGGGACTACACCTGTGCTGCCACATTGGCAGACACCTACCTGCCACACTCCTTAGCCGAAGGGGGTGGAGCTGCCAGCCACAGGGAGATCCAGAAGACCCGCAAATATGAAGACCTTCCCTCTTGCTATAACTTCATCCCAATAGGGTCGGAGACCCATGGAGCATGGGGCAAGTGTGCTCTAAAGTTTCTCAAGGAGCTGGGTGGAAAACTCATCATAGAAACCAAGGACCACAGGGCGACCAGCTTCCTCTTTCAGAGACTCAGTGTTGCGATCCAGAGGGGAAATACCTGCAGTATTCTGGGCACGCGGCCCACTGCCGGGGAGTTGGACGAAGTATTTGACATGTAGCTCTGAGTTGTTATCTATGTTGTTTTACTCCCCATTGTATTTTGTCTTGAAATAAAGTATATATATATATATATATAATTGTCATTGGGTCACCTAACAACCAGGTACCTATTTACTGCTAGGTGAATATACGCAGAAGATGGTAGGTGACATGCACAGCGCCCGGGAATCAAACACGGGTTCTTTCAGATGTTAGCCAAGTGGCTACCTTCTATGACAATTATTCAGAGTCCGTGGTTATTGGTTTATGAGTGGTTCCTATGGTCCCTGTGGCCCCTGAAGGCACGGTCGGATGGGGACTTCTGCGTCTTCCCTATATTCCCCCAAAGTCACACCACACCCATGGGGACTTGCTTGCCGGGGGGAGATCCTGCACCTCTCAGTGCAGCTTGAACCCCGTGACCCACATTACAATATGCCCTGGAGATGGGGGCTATATTTCATTATGTGTTGAATATTGACCCGGGGATCTGCATTTGCAACCTGACTTATCAAGGGATCTCACACGCGGCTCTCGTGTTCATGGGGTAAAGAATGTTTTAATTCACAGACGGAGGCTCGAGCCTCCATCATCTTTCACGAGTGCATTACCGAGATATCTGCAGTCACCTCGGTGTCATTATAGAGTATTTTAATGCTAATATTTTTTTTTAAAGAAAGTAGTAGTTTTAATGTCTTATTTGTGTTTTATTTCGGTTTTAGTAAGTGTGTAGGGTTTGATTCGTTGGGTTTAATCAGAATGTGAGTTGTATGTTGTTGTGGGAGACATGATTGTACATAAGACAACTCTGAACAACTGTGAGCTCAATCGTCCACACAGGAGCTCCTCTCTCCGTCCTGATCCAATAGTCTGGACAAGCTGGCGCAGCTCTATGATTGATGTGGCTATCTGCTTCATGACCCAGAAAATTGAATTCAGCTGATGGCAGTGTGTGTGTGGGTGGTGTGGCAGTGTGTGTGGGTGGAGTGGTAATGTGTGCGGGTGGTGTGGCAGTGTGTGTGAGTGGTGTGGTAGTGTGTATGGGTGGAGTGGTAATGTGTGTGGGTGGTGTGGTAGTGTGTGTGGAAGTCATTAACGACCTGTTAAGACTCAGTGTGGTCAGTAACGACCTGTGGTAAATCAATTTGGTCAGCAACGACCTATTATGAATCAGTGTGGCCAGGAAAAAACCTGTTGTGAATCATTGTGTTCAGCAACCACCTATTCTAAACCTATGGTCAGAAACGACTTGTGAATCCATGCCACCCTCGGCTGTGTAACTGTTGTGATTCCACGTATAAGTGAATATCGCTTCAGAATACTCAAAGATGTACACAACGCGACTCGTTCTCCAGTTATCTCGAGGACGAGCTACTCTTCTGCCACCTTCCTGGAGTGGGACTATGGCCGTGAATTTTAACGACTGATGACGCCTGTGCTAACACTACGTCTCTATGACACAAGGCATGTGGTAGTGAGTTATTCAATTTTGTTTTGATGTGTCTGAAGTTGCACGAACCATAGCGGTGGTCAGAGTTAATGGCTTCTTGAAGGTCGAGTGGAGGTATGTGTTATGTCAGAAATTATGTATAACCCGCACACATAGGAGAGAGAAGCCTAGGACGACGTTTCGGTCCAGTGTAAATGGTTCAAGTCGGTATAAAACGTAGTGATAATTTTCTCTCTCCTACGTACGGGTTATTTATGTATTCTTCCAGTCACTGTGTTGTGCCATTTTATTGTAATAATTTTGGTAAAATTACCTACAATATGTTAGGTAAAAGGCCACAAGTGAAACTAACGCGACATTTTATTGTGGTAGCGTTTCGCTCTCCAGGAGCTTTGGAGAGCGAAACGTTGCCTCAATAAAATTTCGAATTAGGTGCGCTTGTGTCCATTTACCTAACACTGCGTTCTTGTTCTTTATAGATGCAGTATAAGAGGTTGGAGCCTCACTCGTGGGAAAATATCACTCTGGGTCGTTAATCTTCAGTCTGATAGACGTCTCGCTAAACACAGTAGTATCGTGACTTCGGTGTTTCGCTGATTTTCTGGGGTTGTCATCAGTGTGAGTCCTTCAAGCAAGGGATCACTACTAGATGTAGATTTTATCTTGGAATCTGAATGAAAGAATTTATATTTTGATTGCTTTCACGTCTTATAGAATTTTTTCTTGAACCTCTCGCGGTGTGTGTGTGTGTGTGTGGTGTGGAGAGGTGTGTGTGTGTGTGTGTGGAAAGGTGTGTGTGTGTGTGTGTGTGTGTAGAGAGATGTGTGTGTGTGTGTGTGTGTCTGTGTGTGTGTCTGTGTGTGTGTCTGTGTGTGTGTCTGTGTGTGTGTCTGTGTGTGTGTCTGTGTGTGTGGAGAAATGTGGAGGTGTGTGTGTGTGTACAATGACAGTAGTTACAATATGAGAGTTAATGTCATGGTTGCAGCTTGCATCTTCACCTTCCAGGTTCTGGTGGACCATGTTGCACCTGCAACAGGGTCCACCAGCCTACACTCCTCCCACAGTGATAGCCTCAAAATTAAAACTTGCGTTGGATATTCAACGCCTGTGCTCCCACGGTGGTTCAGAGAGCAAGGGCTCCCACGGCAGTTCAAGGTTCACATTCTAATCAGGCAGTTGAGTTCCTTAAGTGAGCATTAGCAGTGTGCAGAGAGCATCTCAAGGCGGAAATACCTAATTTTCTCTTTCTGTTAGAGGCAGTAATTTTTTAATTGCGTACGTGTGTGTGTGTGTGTGTGTGTGTGTGTTTTATTTCTCGTAATAATGGTATTGTTGCTTGTCAAGTTACACACACACACACACACACACACACACACACACACACACACACACACACACACACACACACACACAGACTCGTGGATTTAAAACAAATGTCAAAAAACTAGGGTCTCTGCACAAGAACATTTTAACACCTCATAACAAAGTCATCTGTCAAACAAAGGAACAATAACACACATTATGACTCTGTTTAACAAAGGTTACGTCATAGACCATTTAAACGATAGGCTTATCTTCTCTCACAATATCGTCAAAAAATATAAAAATATATCTCACAAAAATAGGCCCTTGTGCAACATTATGGAATTTCAAGGTAGACTGCAATGAACGACTGTTAGTGAACGAAAAGAAGAATGGCCTGGGATTCGAACCGTGGTCCTGGAGTGAGCGTTGCAGCTGCCAAATACCAGGACCTCGGGTCGAGTCTCCGTTCCTTCTTCAGTTTATTAAGTAAATCATTTATGGAAGAGTGTGGAGACGTAATGAATAAAAAGTCACAATACATTGACTGGAACAACAAACAAATAACTCGCACTTACGAGAGAGGAGCTTACCACGACGTTTCGGTCCGACTTGGACCATTTACAAAGTCACACTGTAAATGGTCCAAGTCGGACCGAAACGTCGTCCTCGTAAACTTCTCTCTCCTATGTTCGTGTTATTTGTGTGTCGTGACTCACTGCGATGAGAAAGAGAAGTGGGACTAAAAGTGTACCTTGAGGAACACAGGTTAAGAGTGTGGCAGCTCGTGACGTCACTGCTGCTCTCTGGCTTCTCTTGATGTCGAACGTAAATATCTGGGATATAAATATTTTACAAATCCGTACAGCTGAAGAATAAGACACTTGTGCAATATTTTGGGAAGCTTTATTACGGAAACGTTTCGCCAGCCAGTGACTTCTTCAGTCCAATACACAGAAGATCGATGGAAGATGAGGAGGAGGAGTTTGAGGTAATCAGTCCCTCAAGCTTTAGTCGATGTATTCAGTTCATTAATCTTGAGAAATGTGCAGCATATGAATAAGTTAGATTACGTAAGGTTCGTCAGGAACAGGACAAGTGTTTCCTGATGCTGGTCTTTGTCATATGATGACCCACAGCTGGAACTATTGGTTATCTGACCGAGGCCTTCCGCTGGCTTACCCCTCCACCCCTTTAAAAATTATGGTTATGATTATAACCATTTTGTTAAGATACAGCACACGGTCGTAGCAGTGACTTATATACTGCAGTCAGGTGAGTAGAAGCAGCAGGAGGCGGATTCACCAGTGGGAAGAATACACTAGTGTAAATAGGTCATACCCATAAGGTTAGGCAAGTCTTGAATTATTCCCTGTGTCAAGATTCCAAGATATTGCTGTGTCTGACAAATGTAATGTAAATATCTATATGTCCACCTCCCCAGTTATTCATTTCTCACACATCCCACCATGGCCACACTTGTCCAAGGCTCGAGCCTTTTCCACACATCCCACCATGGCCACACTTGTCCAAGGCTCGAGCCTTTTCCACGCATCCTACCATGGCCACACTTGTCCAAGAATTTAATTAAGTGGCTCCTGGTTTCAAACAGTTGCACTGTGTCTGTGTGGGTCTGTGCTGAGTGAGGTCAGAATTTAGACGTTTCTTAAAAGAAGAGTAAACTTGATTACAGCGCCTTGGGAAAGAGAGATAGAGCTCATACGGGTTTAGGGCCAGAGGTTGTGAATGGCAGTAACAAATTTTGCAGATTGTTGAGGCCCTATCATTATTATTATTATTATTTATTTATTTATTATTTAAAATTATTTTTTTAAATTATATTATTATTATTATTAATATTCATGAAGCGCTAAACTTGTAGGGGTTATACATCGCCTGGTTCTACAAACACATCGCTACGTGGTTCGATCCCCCCTTACCTTTTTTTATACACAATTCATAATTTACAAGTTCATTTCCACTCGAAAAAACGCCTGTAAATCAAGTTTGTAAATCATCATTGTAAATCAAGCTTGTAAATCATCCGGCTTAATTAACGTGTCTAATATAATTCCAAATTGATCACTGTTTACACGTCAGTCATCCCATTGATCTTTTTTTTTTTTCACAATGCAGATTTCCATCGCCAGAAATTTTCGTCAAATTTTAAATCATAAATTAAATTCATAAAGTTTCGATCGCGTTCGTGAGTTTTTTGAATGATTATTTTTTTTTTTTTTTATTTCGTTCACTCGCGAATTCGCACACGACCAGAGTTAAGTTTGTTATTTAAGTCAATTTTCTGCATTCGGTATGAGGGTCGTATCTTTTAATTCAGGGTCGTAGCTTCAAATTCAGGGTCGTATATTTTAATTCAGGGTCGTAGCTTCAAATCCATGGCCACCTAACATCAAATCCAGGGTCGCAGCTTCAAATTCAGGGTCGTAGCTTCTAATCCAGGGTCGTAACTTCTAATCCAGTGTCGTAATTTCTAATCCAGGGTCGTAACTTCTAATCCAGGGTCGTAACTTCTAATCCAGGGTCGTAACTTCTAATCCAGGGTCGTAACTTCTAATCTAGGGTCGTAACTTCTAATCCAGGGTCGTAACTACCAATTCAGGACCACTAAGCTTGGAATCAAGAGGCTTCAACTTCAGCATCAGGTGTACGGCTTCAGACGTCACCTCAGCAGCAGTGAAAAGCAGAAAGGATACAATCCGTTGTTTACCCAGAAACTTCCCGTTTTCTTTATGGCTGTCGCTCCAGTAAAAAAAAAATATGTCTGTCCTGTGAAATAAATTGGGGAGAGAGGCGCGGCTTGCCACAAAGGCTGGACAACACGGGTCAAAGATGGAGAACTGACCATCAAGGATAAGGCTAGAAAAATGGAAAGAGGGCGCAGGTGGGGAACACAGATGCATTCAGGAAAATACGAGTAAGATGGGTGGACCGGAGGGGTGACTAGTCTAGCTTTCTCAAGCTTTTCACTAAGGGGTCAACTTGCATAGAAGTTTTATCGTAGGGCAGAATGACATTTGGGTCCTACCTGCCTGTAGGTCATCTGAAGTTGATTTCAAGGGTCACCACCGCCGCCGCCTGCGGCCAGGTACTAGCCTAAGGCCTTCCCTTTGCCGATCTGATCGACCAGGCTAGTGATCCCACCTGCCTGCAGGCGAAACTATGATCCACAGCCTGGCAGATCTGGAACTAAATTCCGTTTATCAACTTCCTTCCTGAAGACAGCCTAGGGTCTGCTGTTAATTCCCCTAATGCACAACGGGAAGGTGATGAGTCTTGGCCCCTTTACACTTGTAGGAGTAAGTAAGTTTATTCAGGTACAAGTATACATAAATACAGTTACATAAATTATCATACATAGCAACATATGTGTAGATTACCCAGGATAACCCAAGAAAGTCAGACAAAGTGACTTATTTCCACTTGAGAGAGAGAGAACGAGAGAAAGAGCAAAGGGAAGAGAGACAGACAGATAGACAGAGAGAGAGAGAGTGAGACAGAGAGAGACAGACAGAGAGAGAGACAGACATATAGACAGACAGAGAGTGAGAGAGAGAGAGAGAGAGAGAGAGAGAGAGAGAGAGAGAGAGAGAGAGAGAGAAATAGTGCAATAAAATCATTACCTCTTCTCCCTCCTTCTTCCCTCAAACACATTGCCTCTCCCCACACGTTCCGTAATGAAGTCCCTTCCCCCTTCCTCCACACATCCCCTTCCATCCCCTCCTCCTAGCTTCCCCAATCCAATCCCCATTCCCCTCCCTCCCTCTCTACTAGCCATTACACTCGCAGCTTCTCACATAAACTGAATTTCAAAACTTTGCTGGAAAAGCCTTGTCATTGACCTGCCTTGAGACACTCAGCCAAGTGTTGTGTAGAGTTGTTGTTGACTGTATTGTGTAGAGTTGTTGGTGGTGGTGGTGACTGTATTGTGTAGAGTTGTTGGTGGTGGTGACTGTGTTGTGTAGAGTTGTTGTTGACTGTATTGTGTAGAGTTGTTGTTGACTGTATTGTGTAGAGTTGTTGTTGACTGTATTGTGTAGAGTTGTTGGTGGTGGTGACTGTGTTGTGTAGAGTTGTTGGTGGTGGTGACTGTATTGTGTAGAATTGTTGGTGGTGGTGACTGTATTGTGTAGAGTTGTTGGTAGTGGTGACTGTATTGTGTAGAGTTGTTGGTAGTGGTGACTGTATTGTGTAGAGTTGTTGGTGGTGGTGACTGTATTGTGTAGAGTTGTTGGTGGTGGTGACTGTGTTGTGTAGAGTTGTTGGTGGTGGTGACTGTATTGTGTAGAGTTGTTGGTGGTGGTGACTGTGTTGTGTAGAGTTGTTGGTGGTGGTGACTGTTGTAGAGTTGTTGGTGGTGGTGACGTATTGTAGGTTGTTGGTGGTGACTGATGTTGAGTTGTTGTGGTGGTGACTGTTTGTGTAGAGTTGTTGGTGGTGGTGACTGTATTGTGTAGAGTTGTTGGTGGTGGTGACTGTATTGTGTAGAGTTGTTGGTGGTGGTGACTGTGTTGTGTAGGTTGTTGGTGTGTGACTGTATTGTGTAGAATTGTTGGTGGTGACTGTATTGTGTAGAGTTGTTGGTGTGGTGACTGTTTGTGTAGAGTTGTTGGTGTGGTGACTGTATTGTGTAGAGTTGTTGGTGGTGGTGACTGTTTGTGTAGAGTTGTTGGTGGTGGTGACTGTTTGTGTAGAGTTGTTGGTGGTGGTGACTGTATTGTGTAGAGTTGTTGGTGGTGGTGACTGTTGTGTAGAGTTGTGGTGGTGGTGACTGTATTGTGTAGGTTGTTGGTGGTGGTGACTGTATTTGTAGAGTTGTTGGTGGTGGTGACTGTGTTGTGTAGAGTTGTTGGTGGTGGTGACTGTATTGTGTAGAGTTGTTGGTGGTGGTGACTGTATTGTGTAGAGTTGTTGGTGGTGGTGACTGTATTGTGTAGAGTTGTTGGTGGTGGTGACTGTGTTGTGTAGAGTTGTTGGTGGTGGTGACTGTATTGTGTAGAGTTGTTGGTGGTGGTGACTGTGTTGTGTAGAGTTGTTGGTGGTGGTGACTGTATTGTGTAGAGTTGTTGTGTGGTGACTGTTGGTAGAGTTGTTGGTGTGGTGACTGTATTGTGTAGAGTTGTTGGTAGTGGTGACTGTATTGTGTAGAGTTGTTGGTGGTGACTGTATTGTGTAGAGTTGTTGGTGTGGTGACTGTGTTGTGTAGAGTTGCTGGTGGGGGTGACTGTGTTGTGTAGAGTTGTTGGTGGGGTAATAATTCCTAGAATCGTGGACCCTATCGTACACACTCTTAAAGCTATGTATGAAGTCTGTTTCCACCATGTCGTCGACTTCACTTCACTTCATTCTTCTCTGAGGCTGTAGAAATTCTTCCTGACATCCCTGTGGCTCATCTGTGTCTTCAACTATCAACTGTGTCCCCAAGTGCCTGCTTTTTCCTCTCAGTCTATCCCAGTCTGCCCTATCAATTCCTCTAAGTATTTTGTAAGTTGTTATTTTATCTCCCTCTATTTCTTCTGTCCTCCAGTGTCGTTAGATATCTTTCCATTAGTTTCTCCTAGTAACTAATGCCCCTTAACTCTGATAGTAGCCTTGTTGCATATTTCTTAACCTATTTTATCAGGCGTGGGTTTTATTCTGGTGCTGCATACTCGACGACGTCTGTGACATATGTTGTTAAAAGCAGTGGCGTATATCCGGAGTGTGCTGGGTGAGCGCCGCACACCCACCAAATATATTAAAGTCATCCTAAATATTAAGCTCACTCAATAATCATGGATCACAATGAGAAACTAATTTTTTTGTCCCCTGTTATGAAATATTGTGTCAGCTGTTATGAGACAGCAGTGGACACCCCACAGGTAGTTGTGTCATGCACAGCGCACACCCTGTGACACTAACCCACCATACGCCATCAGGGTCATTCATGACTCTTTGTTGAGATTCCTGAAGGTCACTCTTAGATGTGCCAGGCGAGCATTGGCTGCAGAGGTTATTCGGCTGATGTGAGCCTCTGGCGGTATAACAAATACTGACATAAAAAAAATAAGGAAGGTGGAGCACTGCAGTAGGCCTACTGGCCCATACTAGGCAAGTCCTTCTTAAACCTATGTCTTTCTCGTTGAGTTAAGTCTGCAGCCTCTGTCCACCGAGTCTAATCTCAGTCTTCGGTGTTATTGCTGTTTTTCCCCCAATCTTCATAACCATGTATTAGATGGGGTTGAACTCAAGCAACAACTTATCTGACCAATCCTGCACTTTATCCAGATCCTTTCCTAGCCTGTCACCGTCCTTGCTGTCTGTCACCGTCCTTGCTGTCTGTCACCGTCCTTACTGTCTGTCACCGTCCTTGCTGTCTGTCACCATCCTTGCTGTCTGTCATCATCCTTGCTGCCTGTCACCATCCTTGCTGTCTGTCACCCTCCTTGCTGTCTGTCACCGTCCTTGCTGTCTGTCATCATCCTTGCTGTCTGTCACCATCCTTGCTGTCTGTTACCATCCTTGCTGTGTGTCACCATCCTTGCTGTCTGTCACCATCCTTGCTGTGTGTCACTGTCCTTGCTGTCTGTCATCATCCTTGCTGCCTGTCACCATCCTTGCTGTCTGTCACCCTCCTTGCTGTCTGTCACCATCCTTGCTGTCTGTCATCATCCTTGCTGTCTGTCACTATCCTTGCTGTCTGTTACCATCCTTGCTGTGTGTCACCATCCTTGCTGTCTGTCACCATCCTTGCTGTGTGTCACTGTCCCTGTCTGTCATTATCCTTGCTGTCTGTCATCCTGTCCTTTGCTGTCTGTCACCATCCTTGCTGTCTGTCACCATCCTTTCTGTCTGTCACTGTCCTTGCTGTCTGTCATCATCCTTGCTGTCTGTTACCATCCTTGCTGTGTGTCACCGTCCTTGCTGTCTGTCATCATCCTTGCTGTCTGTCACCATCCTTGCTGTCTGTCACCATCCTTGCTGTCTGTCACCATCCTTGCTGTCTGTCACCATCCTTGCTGTCTGTCACCATCCTTGCTGTCTGTCACCATCCTTGCTGTCTGTCACCATCCTTGCTGTCTGTCACTGTCCTTGCTGAACCAGTGTGTTAACTGCTTGTATAATTTCTTAACTGCTTGTTTAACAGCTTCATTAACTGGTTAGTTTAACAGCTTCATTAACTGGTTAGTTTAACAGCTTCATTAACTGGTTAGTTTAAATGGTTTAACTGAATGTTAAATTAAATTCAAAGAGGTTTTCTGTACATGTAATATACCCGTATTTATATCCTTATTTATATCATTATTTGTACCCTTATTTACATCCTTATTTACATCATTATTTATATCTATCTTCGTAAATATTAAGAGGAATTTTCAACAAATTACAAACACTTAGGTAGTAATCACGGCCACTTAGATACGGCTTACAGACGAGTTTTATAGATTGAGAAGGAATAAAATTTATATGAGTTTATTTCTTTGGTTTAATTAGTATTTCATTAACCTCGTAATTTGTTTTGGTCGATATTCCCTTATTTATTTCGGTTTAAGATGTGTCTTAATACCTTATTAATTTTATATATATATATTTTGCGTTGCATATTCGTGTGTTGGTTGGACTCGTTTCCTTTCCATTGTACGTGATATGCTGCTCCCCGTCCGTGCCATAAAGATTGGCCTTCACGTACATTGACCGTGTTGCTGTTGAAAGGAAAAGAAGGAAAACACCAAAATGAAAGTGAGGCGAAGAAAAAAAGGTTGAAAGAGCAGTTGGAGGAGGGAGGAGGAAGAGGAGAGGAAGGGAAGAGGGGAACAAGGAAGAGGAGCAGAAGGAAGAGTAAGAAGAGATTAATGGAAAGATGGTAAAGTTTTTATTGATGTCTTAGTTGTGAGTCTTTGTTCACATTCTATCGTGCGTCACATTCTATCGTGCGTCACATTCTATCGTGCGTCACATTCTATCGTGCGTCACATTCTATCGTGCGTCACATTCTATCGTGCGTCACATTCTATCGTGCGTCACATTCTATCGTGCGTCACATTCTATCGTGCGTCACATTCTATCGTGCGTCACATTCTATCATGCGTCACATTCTATGAGTCACATTCTATGCGTCACATTCTATCATGCGTCATATTCCGTCATGCGTCATAATCTATCATGCGTCACATATTAATTAGCTAATTATGCTGCTTTTGCTACGTATGACATCTTATGTTATGGGTGTTCAGCCTATGTTATGGGTGTGACAGCCTGTGTTATGGGTGTGACAGCCTATGTTATGGGTGTGACAGCCTATTTATGATGTTCAGCCTATGCTATGGTGTGACAGCTATGTTATGGGTGTTCAGCCTATGTTATGGGTGTTCAGCCTATGTTATGGGTGTGACAGCCTGTGTTATGGGTGTGACAGCCTATGTTATGGGTGTGACAGCCTATGTTATGGATGTTCAGCCTATGCTATGGGTGTGACAGCCTATGTTATGGGTGTTCAGCCTATGTTATGGGTGTTCAGCCTATGTTATGGGTGTGACAGCCTGTGTTATGGGTGTGACAGCCTGTGTTATGGGTGTGACAGCCTATGTTATGGATGTTCAGCCTATGCTATGGGTGTGACAGCCTATGTTATGGGTGTGACAGCCTATGATATGGGTGTGACAGCCTATGTTATGAATGTTCAGCCTATGCTATGGGTGTGACAGCCTATGTTATGGGTGTGACAGCCTATGTTATGGGTGTGACAGCCTGTGTTATGGGTGTGACAGCCTATGTTATGGGTGTGACAGCCTATGTTATGGGTGTGACAGCCTATGTTATGGTTTCTGTTATTGTAAGTAACATATATCTGTTCTTGTTTACAGGTAAGTCTTGGCGAGGGTAATAACGGCTGCTCTGAGGTAGGCCTAGCAAGTTCTCAGGTAAGCCTAGAACGTTGTCAGGTAGGTCTAGCAAGTTCTCAAGTAGACCAAGAATATTCTGGCTTCCCTCTAGACCTCTGCTTCACGAATCTGTAAATCTTGTGTGAAACGAAGAGGAAGAATAGCGTGGACGTGGAGGGAAAAAGAATTGGGATGAAGAGGGGCAATATGCAGAACTCCTGACAGTAAGAAATTCTTCAGTTTTCTGAAGATGACATCAGTTGTAAGGCGAAATATTTTTCCATCTTTGACTTGTTCTTCGTGAGACACTTACCTGGAGAAGTGGTTCAGGAGAACAGACACACTTAATGGCTATCGTATCTCCTTTTATCATAGCTGATTTTCACACAGAGTTATTTAGCTGTTTTGACTTTTAAGGTTATAATCAGGAGTGATTCCTACTGTAGCTTAAAGCTAGGCTTTAAATAATAAGATATTACCAGGATCCCAATGGACATAAGTCACTGTCTGAACTTTTTGGGGGGTTATCTTAGGTAATTTACACTATATATTGTAATTGTACTTGCGTGTACCTGTGCCTAAGTTAACTAACTTACTTACTAACTGATTGTTTTAAAACACGAGATACACTCGTCTCAGTAAGCCATTTAGCCCAGCACACACACGCACACACGCACACATATACACGCACATACACACGCACACACACACGCACACACACACTAGCCTAGCTAAGGGTTTTAACAAAGGCAAATGGGGTGTCGTCAGGATAATTTCCCCAAGGCACCATTACCATTGAGAAATACCTTAATCCCCTCATTTCACCGGGAAATGTTCCCCTCTAACTGATGCCCTGAACCGGTGCAACAGCCTGGTTGACCGTGCATGAGACTGGTCAATAACCCAGTCTCTTACTCCCCTTACCAAACAACTCTGGATGTGAAGGGAATAATGATGATCTTGTATACAAATCTGATTCTTACAACTCAAGGTTTTAATGGTGGAATTGTGTTTCTTCAAAAGCAGAAATGCTATAAATCATGATGATTTATATAATAATAATAATAATTATTATAATATACAGGCTCTTGGTATTGTGGATACAAAGATTTGGTGCAGAAAGTGGAAACAGACAAACGACGTTTCGCCTTGATTAAAGAAAAGCATTGCGCGGGCGAAACATTGCCAGTAGAGGATCTCATTGCACTGCAGTTCACTGGTGCCATCGTGTACGTAATGTACAACGTTTCTAACCATCGCGTCAAGAGCACTGAAGAAATTTCACAGCATCCTTTATTTTTTGGAGAACGTTTCGAGCTTTACGCAGAGCGAAACGTTGTCGTAGCTTAAGCTTGCCCTGAACCTGCGTCTTTCATTCAACAAAGTTGAACTCGTGGCTGTCAAGCCGAGGAGCTGCTACTGCTGTCAAGCTCTAGCCATGGGCCAAGTAACGTGTCTCGGGAAAGTAACACAACGAAGAAAACACGTGTACCATCACTCGCACGAGAGCGATGTTTCGAGCAATTCACAGACATCACAGTCTAATGTATGTAAACAGTCGACACATTTCGGTGACTGTCAGTTGGTAAAGTTTCTGGTGGACGAAACGTCTCCCCAATTAAAGGCCACAATCCACAGTGTGTATTTTGAACTTAACCTTTGTATTATTTAACCTTTGTAATGACACGTCAGTCATTATAAAGGTTAAGTAATAGAAAGAAATATCTGTTAGATATTTCCATGTTCACACTCCAACAGCACATTCAATCTTTAAAAAGAGAGAGAGAGAGTTTGCTTCCACTCTCATCTAAAAAACCCACACGTGCCTACTGGATGCTGGAGCTCGTACCTCTCAAAACCTCCTTCACACTAGGCGGGGCCAAGAGCTGTAAATCAACCTCAGCACCTACATATGGACATTCTCTGTATCTTGCAGGGGTAAGCATCCGGGGTAAGCATCCTCTTCATCTCCTGATACCCGTCTCGGTCCCTACACCCTGTTCTGATTTCTACACTCTAATATTCCCACTAATTAGTCTATAATGGCTATAATCATAACCATAAGTTTTAAAGGGGTGGAGAGGTAAGCCAGTGGAAGGCCTCGGTCAGATAACCAAAAGCTTTAGCTGTGGGTCATCTGCGCGTCGTGAAACATTTGTCCTGTTTCCTGACAATCCTTACCTAACCTAACCTATGTAATGATGCCAGATATAATATTTCTCATATTCCCATTATGTATTGATCTCAGATGTAATATTTCGCATAATATTCCCACTATGTATTGACCTCAGATGTAATATTTACGCTGCTTTCAGCAATTAATAATGTGAATATATTTTGACTGAGTCCCAGATTTACACCATCTGCAGTTTTCTCTATTTCTTTCAGTCTGGGAAGCACACAGATGACGATCAAAACAAATGCAAACAATGTGGCCAGTCCTATGGTCACTGTCTTGAACACTATGTGCTTTATTGTCCTTATTGAGGAATATAGAGATAGACAGTATAATAACCTATGTGACATGTCAAGATATCTTATTAATGAAAATAAGATACCAGATGTATTAAGCAAATTTCCTAAATTTGCTTATAATAGGTAAGTGAACTGTAGATATAAATCTAAATATAACTCTTTTGGGGTGTAGTTCCTGGGCCTTTTGTGTATCCATATGTTCTTGCACTGCCGTCCACAGGATGGATATGGAGTGCATAATAAACTAGCCACTTCGGTGGCAAAATCTAATCTCTAAATTTCCTTTCCTAGATTCAACACTAGTCCACCTATTTATCTTACCTACTACGTGACTGTGATCTTTCATGGGTCCAGGTACTGACATACTCACTCTCAAATTTGTAAGCTAAAAAACTTCCTCTATACTCTTTAATTCGACGCTGATGACAAGTCTTTCAGTCTTAAGAGTTGTTACTCTTACCACCCCTCTCAGCCAGTGAGGTGCTGGAGTGGTCCTGGGAGTCCATACAGGCTGGAGTGGTCCTGGACCACCATGCAGGCTGGAGTGGTCCTGGACCACCATGCAGGCTGGAGTGGTCCTGAACCACCATGCAGGCTGCAGTGGTCCTGAACCACCATGCAGGCTGCAGTGGTCCTGGACCACCATGCAGGCTGGAGTGGTCCTGGACCACCATGCAGGATGGAGTGGTCCTGAACCACCATGCAGGCTGCAGTGGTCCTGAACCACCATGCAGGCTGGTCGGACATCAGTGAAAACTGTAGTGATACACACTGGTAGCCAACACCGCTCTGTGTGTTACTGAGAATTTGACCGACAATCCTGGCAGGTTGTCAAGTGCGGAGCCAATCATGAACTGTGTTGGTGAATCATACAAGCTGTGTATGACACACACACACACACGGCCAGTGAAGAGGCGGGGGCCAGGAGCTATGACTCGACCCCTGCAGCCACAACTAGGTGAGTACAACACACACACACACACACACACACACACACACGGATGTTCTTGTGTATGGGAGAGCAGAGTCTGCTTGTATCTGCTATGTGATGTTAGAGGCAGATGAAGAGGAGAGGAAATTGTATATGAGGTCGTCAGTAAGTCAGACTTGCTAGAAGATAAACAATTCCTAAGTCTTGCTGTGGTGTGTCATGTCTACTGAGGTGTGTCATGTCTGCTGTGGTGTCATGTCTGCTGTGAGTGTCATGTCTGCTGTAAGTGTCATTTCTGCAGTCCATGTATACGTTGTTCACCTGTCATTCTTCTTTATAAAAATAATAATAATTGAACTACAATAGCAATTCAGTCATTACGATGAGAGTTGACACAGTAAATATATCTTGAACCGTCCCACTGTACCAGAGACTTGGAATGTTAACACAAGTCCTTCAAACCTGCATACAGAAACTGACAGCACGTCCCTGGCACTGGGTTTTTATGCCAGGCACCCGGAGTGCCATACTCGTAAATATATGCAAATTACCACCACCACCTCCACCACTGGCACTCTGTGTACTTAGTGAAAGAAGCTCAGAGCCAGGATGGAATCCCAGAGCTCCTAAAAATAGAGGCGTTGCAAAGAGGAGGTTAGAGTGAGAGAGTTCTACTACACCAACCACCCGTAGAGCCACCAACCCCCACCCACCCGTAGAGCAACCAACCCCCAACCACCCGCAGAGCCACCAACCCCCAACCACCCGCAGAGCCACCAACCCCCAACCACCCGTAGAGCAACCAACCTCCAACCCTAAAAACCTCCATTACCTCTAGTTCTCCACCACATTACCCCCACTACCCCCTACGACACCCACAACGTCCCTAGGACCCCATATGGCCTTTCCCCGACCAGGCACACGAATGACCCCAGCCAGGTGTTTCCAGGACCTCATCCCAGCCTTGTGTTTCCAGGTCCCCATCCCAGCCAAGTGTTCCCAGGTCCCCATCTCAGCTATGTGTTTCCAGGTCCCCATTCCAGCAAGTGTTCCCAGGTCCCCATCCCAGCTATGTGTTTCCAGGTCCCCATTCCAGCAAGTGTTCCCAGGTCCCCATTCCAGCTAGGTGTTTCCAGGTCCCCATTCCAGCCAGGTGTTTCTAGGTCCATATCCCAACCAGGTGTTTCCAGGTCCCCATCCCAGCCAGGTGTTTCTAGGTCCCCATCCCAGCGAGGTGTTTCTAAGTCCCCATCGCAGCTAGGTGTTTCCAGGTCCCCAACCCAGCCAGGTGTTCCCAGATCCCCGTCCCAGCACCTGTGTAGCAAAGGGCAGGCAGGAGTGTATATCTCTCATTGCAAATACACCGCGAGATGTATATCTCTTAACGTATACTCCTGGAGTATACCTGGAGGGTGTTCCGGGGGTCAACGCCCCCGAAGCCCGGACCATGACCAGGCCTCTGAGAGTTTGACTGACATATACTTGACTGGTGGTGCACAGCTCGTATGCATCCTTAATGACCTTCGTGCAGTCGATAGGCTTCAAACCAAACCCACTACCTGTCACCACAGCGGGTTCAACGAAGCTGTTGGTGCCAGCATGGTGCATGAAAGTGCTTCCACAAATACATAAAGGTTTGTGTGAGTCTACTTGAGCTGTCAGAGAGCAGTGCGGCTGTCAGAGAACAGTTCAACTGTCAGATAACAGTGCAGCTGTCAGAGAACAGTGCGGCTGTCAGAGAATAGTGCGGCTGTCAGCGAACAGTTCAACTGTCAGATAACAGTGCGGCTGTCAGAGAACAGTGCGGCTGTCAAAGAACAGTGCGGCTGTCAGAGAACAGTTAAGCTGTCAGAGAACAGTTAAGCTGTCAGAGAACAGTGCGGCTGTCAGAGAGCAGTGCAGCTGTCAGAGAGCAGTGCAACCGAAGCAGCAACTGTGTATTGTGTCAGATCTCAGTAATTGCAGGTTGCAATCTGCGTGTACCAAGGATGCCACGCCTGTAGTTCCGACAGTTCCGACAGTTCCGACAGTTTATATGAGCTAAAACAGATTAGCTGAGGGAAATCTGATTTCGCGGATCTCTGAGTGGCCGCACCTGATGGGCGGAGACTCGAGCCTCCGTCACTTCTTGCACTGACCCGGACGAGTCTAGCGCTACGAGAAATAGTGTGGGAATACAACACGAGAGTGTGTAAATAGATGTTACTGTATGACTGTGTAGGAAGACTTAGATGGTTAGGTTTAAATCCTAACTGGCCGGGATGAGTTGCTACCAGAGTGAAGATACCTGAGTGAAGGCCAGAGTGAAGATACCAGAGTGAAGGAAAGAGTGAAGATACAAGAGCGAAGGTACCAACACCCTCACTCTCACTGCCCCAACACACTGAGTGAAGGTACCAGAGTGAAGATGCCCGAGTGAAGGTGCCTGAGTGAAGGTACCAGAGTGAAGGTACCAGAGTGAATGTACCCACTAGCCGCCCACTGGCAGTTCTGTGGGTGTGGGTGGTGTTGTGTATGCTAGCTTAATAATAGAGAAAGGGAGAGAGAGAGAGCGAGAGAGTCAGTTCCTTCTGCTTCAACATAAATGTCAACATATTATAATTGTTAGTGACCTCAACCAACATCTTATACAAAGAGATTTTGATGACCCTCTTGCTGTGTTTGACCTGAGAAACGTTGTTGACCTTGCAACTCACATCGCTGGCTCGTCCCTCGACCCAGGAGTGAGTGATCTATCTGAAGGCATAGTCACTTACAAACCCCCTTGGTTATGTTGGATCATATGACCACAAGGTTGTCTTTACGACACCTAAGATTCCAACAGAACGAGGTTAAGAATCATCACACACAACCTGGCTCTGGGTAAGAGAAAACTTGCCAGGCCTTTGCTCTTCTCCAAGATAATGTTGATAACCAAGTAGTAAATGATTTTACTGAATACATTCTTGGTCACCAACATAAACACACCCTCACCGACGAAGTCTACATATCAGCCTGGGTAAGGCTTTCGTTGTCGAGAGGTTCTTACTAAGTCACGGCTTGGAGGAGGTATCAGAGGCATCCCACTATCTATAACAGGAACTTGCACAGGCAACCTTGTTGGCAAATGGAAGAAGTCTAAAACTGAGCCATCTCTTGATGGAAGGCTGACACAAAAATAAAACTGGCATCATGTAGGGTGGGCTCCTAAACCTGGTGGTCTTTGGTGAAAGACCGACAAGATTATTTATCTTATGAAATTATTCCACCTCTGAATTGTCAGGATGGGAGTCTCTCTTTGCTGACCTCTTTGCTGACCTCTTTGCTGAACGCTGCTGCCAAGATGCAAAGGAACTAGCAAGGGAACCTCCTTTGTTAGTTCCAAGAACTGTGTCAAACTTTTCAGTAGTGACAATAAGGTACGATGAAGTGAATCTTCTCTTTAAATCCCTGGACCAAGAAAAGTCTGTGAGCCCAGATAAGTTGAGCCCAAGATTGCTGAGTAGATGTGCAGACAGCTGGCGTCACCTCTAACTCGCATCTATCAGCACTGCCTAGTACAGTGTAAATGGCCTCCTATGCGGAAAAAAACAAATGTAATCCCTTTCCACAAAAAGGAGAGCAGAGCAAAAATCATCAATTAGAGACCGATGTCACTCCTGTCAATCACTGGCAAGATTCTTGGGTCAATAATCTTCGGCAGATGACAACGTTTTTCGACTACCACTCTCTTCTTTGTGACTGTCAATACGGCCTCAGAAAAAGTTACTTTGCTGTTGATCTGCTGTTAAATCTTTCCACTATGTGGCATCAGTTGCTGGACCAATCCAATGTCAGCTATGTAGTAGCACTGGACTTTGTTAGTGCTTTCAGTCGAGTATGGCAATTGGGACTCTTGGCAAAACTATAAGCACTAGGAGTCGCCAGCTCCCATTGAGTAGTTCTCAAACCATACCACGGGTGGGGTTCGAACCCGCGGTTAGAGAGTCTCAAAACTGGAGTTTTGAGACTCTGACCGCGGGTTCGAACCCCACCCGTGGTATGGTTTGTTTGCAATCGTGTCATTACGATTTCGTGAGTCGAGTAGTTCTCAGTTGGACGAAATCAACAAAACATTTTGTGCCAGTGTACCACAGGGAAGTGTGCTTGGGCCATTGTTGTGGAATGTCCAATTCAATTATCTTCAACTCATCCCAGAATTCTATGGATATGTAGACGACTGTACTCAGACATTTGTTTATCCAACACAGAATATGTCAGCAGCTATCGGTTACATCAATCACCAGTTTACAGCTATACCAGAAATGAGGAAATGATGGCAGGCTACAGTTGCTTCTGAGAAAACACCATGATGGTAATGCTGCAGCAGTGGTAAGAATGAATGAGAGAATGTTGGAACCCGGGGATGAATCTGATATCCTTGGGGTGAAATTTAATTTCAAACTGACTATGAAGAACCAAGTAGTAAATCTTGCAAACAAGGCGGCCAGGAAGCTAACAGCACTTAGACATTTCTCGCATCTGTTCGATAGCAGAGGCTGCAAGACTGTATGAGGCACAAGTGTGCTCACACCATAAGTATGCTCTACTTTCTTGGAATGCCTGACCCCTGTCTCGTCTACGACTTCCTGATATAATAGGGAACAGAGCAAGATGACACATCTCTCACCTGGACCCAGCCTGGACAGATTTGTCATTTTAGTAGAGCCTTCAACACGGAGGGATGTGGATGATCTTACTGATACGTACAAGGTCAATGTTATCAAGGTACACTTGGCTCTACTTCGTGGTCAGTGAGAAGACAGCTTCAACACAGCAAGACGGGCAGCAAACAGCAACTACTCTCTGGCTGTACTTGTCTCAAGAACATCACTTCATCTGAGATTATTTATTCCTATGATGACTCGTGTCTGGATCATGTTCGTACAGCATAATGACTGCTGAAATAAAAGCAGTTAACGAAATGAAATTGCTGGCCCACATATGCCTCCAACTTCAGGCTATTCCCTATGTGTATGTCTCATAACAGTTAAAAGACTTTCAAATGAGCTGAGTCCGTTAATACTCTTAACCTGTATATATAGGTAGAAATTCTAAAACTAATTCTGTAAAACCTTTCTGTAAAAGAGAGAGAGAGGAAAGCAGAATGTACAAAATGACTGAATCGCAGAAAAGGGGAACTGGAAAGGAATGTGCATTCAAATAGAACTCTGAGAACGAAACAGGTTTCTCCAGAGAGGACACAATATATATATATATATATATATATATATATATATATATATATATATATATATATATATATATATATATATATATATATATATATATATATATATATATACATTAATGGGTTTTTTTCTTAGCTCTTGGTTTAGTGCATTAAAATTTTGCAAATTACACAGCTTTATGATTACGGAATGCACGACAGTGAGAGGTTTGGCTAGAGTGAGTTCTGAGACTGATGATTAATGGATGAGTGGCAGATAAGACTTGCATACTTGACTGGTAGACATGACTGGTAGACCATGACTGATAGATACTACTGGTAGACCATGACTTGTAGACATGACTGGTTGACATTAGTGGTAGACACGACTGGTAGTCATGACTGGTAGACATGACTGGTACACACTACTGGTAAACATGACTGGTAGACATGACTGGTACACACTACTGGTAAACATGACTGGTAGACATGACTGGTATACGGGACTCGCAGAAATTATTGGTAGACACGGCTGATTGACATGGATAGTAGACATGACTGATGTACGTGACTAGTAGAAATTACTGGTTGCTGTAAGTGGTAGACATGATTACCTGGAGGTTGTACCGGGGGTCAACGACCCCGCGGCCTGGCCCTCCACCAGGCCTCCCGGTGGATCAGGGCCTGATCAACCAGGCTGTTACTCCTGGCAGCACGCAATCCAACGTACGAACCACAGCCAGGCTTTGGTCTATTAGTAATTTCCCTTACATATGATGGGAGGGTGTTGAACAGTCTTGGACCCCGGACACTTATTGTGTTTTCTCTTAGCGTACTCATTGCGCCTCTGCTTTTCATTGGGGTTTGTTGCACTGTCTTCACGCATTTTGTGTGCTAATGGCACACAAAACTAGAAATAAACAAGGAATAACTAGAAAAGTGGGCAGATGGATGTTTAACTTTCTAACCAATAGAACACAAAGAGTAATAGTAAACAGAGGCGGCCACAGAAAAAACTCTGTTCCACAAGGCACAGTACTCGCTCCCATTTTGTTCCTCATCCATAATGGCACTTGTGGAAGGCTTTCACTAGGTCTGTGTATACTACATCTGCATTCTGTTTGTCCTCCAGTGCATCCAAGACCACGTTATAGTGTCCAGTAGTTGCGAGAGGCAGGAGCGACCTGCTCTAAACCCTGCAGCCCTGGGTTGTGCAGTTATTGAGTCTCGTTCATAAAAAAATCATTTCGATTGTCGATCTTTAGTCTGATTAATGGCTCGCTAACACAGTCATACTGAGACTGCAGTATCACACTCATTACTTTGCTGTCGTCAGTGTAAGTCCCATCTTGTCTGAGCAGAGGCCCAATACGGGATGCGTTTTTTTTTCCTTGTTTTTGGCATATGAAAAGAAATATTTTGGATTTCTTTCAGTTTCACTAATTATTTTTAGTTCCTTATGTGTCTCCTAGATCCTGTACGAATAATTTAACTCAAGATCAATATTTTCTACTTCCCTGGTCAGTGCTTCCTTCCGCATTTCAGATAATCCAGCCCCCTTGGGAAGTTCAGTGATTCGTCGCCTTCACCTGTAGAGGAAGCGTCTCTCTCTTTCCAGTTTTCATCTTCTCTTCTTTTTTCTCAAAGGGTATACGTGATATACATGACTGCTAGAACTAATCGGTAGCTGTAACTGGTAGACATGACACATAGACTGTTAAGATTTACATTACGAGTTACAAGCCTTCTCTGTCTTCTCCTTCCCTCCATGATAGGTCAAGCCTTGGTGGTGTCCTGTATTAATCTCGGGTTATTGAGTCCTTAAGGGTAATTAGAACATGTTTTCCAGCTTCATTGTTTGTATTGATAACCACCAAAGTAGTAGTTACTGCCTCCAGGTGGTAGTTGTGGTTATTACAGGCAGTGTGGTGGAAGTTGCTATCTGCAGCTGGTAGTTGTGGTTGTTACAGGCTGTGTGGTGGTAGTTACTATCTCCAGGTGGTAGTCGTGGTTGTTACAGCCCATGTGGTGGTAGTTACTACCTCCAGCTGGTAGTTGTGGTTGTTACAAGCTGTGTGGTGGTAGTTACTGCCTCCAGTTGGTAGTTGTGGTTGTTACAGGCTGTGTTAGTAGTTACTACCTCCAGCTGGTAGTTGTGGTTGTTACAGGCTGTGTTAGTAGTTACTACCTCCAGCTGGTAGTTGTGGTTGTTACAAGCTGTGTGTTAGTAGTTACTACCTCCAACTGGTAGTTGTGGTTGTTACAGGCTGTGTGTTAGTAGTTACTACCTCCAACTGGTAGTTGTGGTTACTACAGGCTGTGTGTTAGTAGTTACTACCTCCAGCTGGTAGTTGTGGTTGTTACAGGCTGTGTGGTGAGGTTGACCTTGTTTCTACAGCTGCCAGTGTGACCTAGTTACCAGAGATTAATGGGAGAGTGACCTTGTAAGGTGTGAAGATGAAACAGAGAGAGAAAGAGAGAGAGAGAGAGAGAGATAGAGAGAGAGAGAGAGAGAGAGAGAGAGAGTTATATTTACACACACCCACACACATACACAGTCATAGAGTTGTCAGGAAGTGGAACAATCTGAAGAGTGAAGTAGTGGAGGCAGGATCCATACATAGATTTATATTATAAGGCTGTTGGAGCAGGGGAGAGAGTGACCTAGTAGTGGCTAGCGAAACGGCCGGGCCAGAAGCTGTGATTCAACCCCTACAACCACAAATAGGGAGGCACATACGCACACATTAGTCGACGGAGTTGTGTAAGTGATGTGAAGCGATGAGGGCGTGATATATATATATATATATATATATATATATATATATATATATATATATATATATATATATATATATATATATATATTCTTCTTTCTTTCAACACGTCAGCTGTTTCCCACCGAGGCGGGTGGCCCACCGAGGCAGGGTGGCCACCGAGGCGGGGTGGCCCACCTAGGCAGGGTGGCCCAAAAGGAAAAAACGAAAGTTTCTCCTTTTACATTTAGTAATATATACAGGAAAAGGAGTTACTAGCCCCTTGCTCCCAGCATTTTAGTCCCTCTTACGACACGCATGGCTTACGGAGGAAGAATTCTGTTCCACTTCCCCATGGAGAATATATATATATATATATATATATATATATATATATATATATATATATATATATATATATATATATATATATATATATATAATGGTAGTGGTGGGTTCTTGATCCCATGAGCTGGAACTTCTCTCACTTTCTTGGATCAAACCTGGTTGCCTCTCATTAGCCTTGGCGCTGTATTGTCCGTACGGGTTTAGCGAACATTCCTTCCCCCCAGTATGTACACTCCATCCCTCAGTGTGTATATATATATATATATACACTTTCTCCCAAAGTGTATATAGTATCGACCCCTTACCACAGTGTGTATAGTATACATTCCCTCCCACAGTGCATATGTACACTTCCTCCCACAGTGAATATATACAGTAACATCGTCAGGTTAGTCACCTTAACATCTCCTCGTAATTAAGTCTTCATATCTCCGCCTCTCCTCTCTCTCTCTCTCTCTCTCTCTCTCTCTCTCTCTCTCTCTCTCTCTCTCTCTCTCTCTCTCTCTCTCTTGCTTCACGATAGTTTACCAAGCAGTGGTTCTAGGCCGGTGCAGAATCCCCCCAAGATATACTTAACATATATCCCTTATTGGGTTGTAAGTGACTCGAGAGATTTCCGAAATCTAGTTTTAGATTCGCTAGAACGCTCATTCGCTGTAGAGGTTACTGGGTTGATGTGCTCCTCAGGGGATGTGGTGGGCTCTGGAGCTTGAGTCGAACAAGTTTGTTCTCAAGTTTCCGATCCCGTTGCGCTTTTCCCAGTGTAGGCTGTTGAGGAGCGACGCTTGTTGATGCAGTCCACTAGAACGGGATCGAAGAGTTGCCTTCAATACTTTGTGTCGTTTATACTTCGTTTGTGGCATCTATTGTTCGTGTTGTTGTTGTTCTTGTTGTTATGAAGTCTGCTGGATAAAACAAGTCGGATTTCCTTGTCTTTGAGTCCACTTTAAAAACAACACTCAATTTTGACTCCACTTTAAATACAACACTCAGTTTTGAGTCCACTTTAAATACAACACTCAGTTTTGAGTCCACTTTAAATACAACACTCAGTTTTGAGTCCACTTTAAATACAACACTCAGTTTTGAGTCCAATTTAATTCTGATAAAGACAGAGATATAAGTCACAGCACCGTATCCTTTGCTGATAATACCAGAATTTGCATGACAGTGTCATCCATCAAGAACACTGCAAATCTCCAAGCGGACATTAACCAAGTCTTTAAATGGGCGTCAGAAAACAATATGAAATTCAATGATGACAAATTTCAATTACTCTGCTATGGAAAACTCTAGGAAATAAAAGTGTATCGGAGTATAAAACAAATTCCAATCACACAATAAAGTGAAAAACTAATGTGAAGGACCTGGTAGTGATAATGTTAGAGGATCTCACTTTCAAAGACCACAACAGTGTATCTACCACATCTAAGAAAATAATAGGATGAATAGTGAGAACCTTCAGAACTAGGGATGTCAAGGCATTGATTATTCTCTTCAAATCGCTTGTTCTCTCTAGGCTGGAATATTGCTGTACACTAAATGGCTCTTTCAAGGCAGGCGAAATTGCAGCCCTTGAGAATATACAGAGGACTTTCACTGCACGTATAAGTACACTAAAGCACCTAAATTACTGGAAACGGTTGGAATAGCTTGAGATGTACTCCTTGGAACACAGGCGAGAAAGATACATGATAATATACTAGTCCTAGAGGGACTAGTCTCAAATCTGCACTTTGAAATCACTCCCTACGAAAACAAAAGACTCGGCAGGCGATGCAACGTCTTCCAGTGAAAAGCAGGGGCGCCACGAGTACGCTAAGAGACAACACAATAAGTGTCAGGGGCTCAAGACTGTTCAACTGCCTCCCAGCATACATAAAAGGGATTACCAGTAGACCCCTGGCTGTCTTCAAGAAGGCGCTGGACAGGCACCTAATGTCAGTACCTGACCAGCCGGGCTGTAGTTCGTACTACGATTTACGTGCGGCCGGCAGTAACAGCCTGGTTGACCAGGCTCCGATCCACCGCGAGGACTGGGCCGCGGGAGTGTTGACCCAGGTATACTCCAGGTATACTCCAGGTATACAAGACCCAGTTTTGAGTCCACTTTAACTCCAACACTCAACTTTCACACCTATGATGGAGGTCAATTCCAACAATCATTTGACTGATTAATTCTTCAGTTTTCTAAAAAAAAAGAAGTTGCTTAATGCAAAGTTTAAACTTTTATTCGTCTCAGTAATATCATATTAACTTCCATCAGAAATTCTCCAGACTTCCCATCACTGGCCGCCTCATTTATGTACCAGAAACTTAGGTTAGGTTAGGTAAGGTTAGGCTAGGTTAGGTAAGGTTAGGTTAGATAGGTAAGGTAAGGTTTGGTTTGGTAAGGTTAGGTTAGTTAAGGTTTGTCAGGAAAGAAAAAAAGTGTTTCCTGAGGCGGGTCTTAGTCATATGATTATCCGCAGCTGTAACTGTCCCAGTGCCTATCCTTGTGGCACCCCCGCTTATACCCTTGCCCATTCTGATAACTCTTTCGGATATTCTTCGTCTCCTTCCTGTCAGGTATTGTTTGAGTCGTTGGCTGTTGTTCCTGTCTTCTCTGGGTTTCATTCCGACCGGTGTTACACTTCACTCCAGTGATCCTGGTCTCTAGTCTAACACTACCTGTCTCTCTCATTTCTTAAATACCCTTAACATTTTTGACAGCTGTCCGGTTTACAGTGCGTGTGTGTGTACTCACCTATTTGTGGTTGCAGGGGTCGATTCACAGCTCCTGTACCAGCCTCTTTGCTGGTTGCTACTAGGTCCATTCCCTACTCCAAGAGCCATGTGTGTGTGTGTGTGTGTGTGTGTGTGTGTGTGTGTGTGTGTGTGTGTGTGTGTGTGTGTGTGTGTGTGTGTGTGTGTGTGTGTGAGTGTGTACGCAGAGGGCAGTGGGAGCGTAGAATATGAGAGAAGCTATTGATTATAATGCGGGAGGAGGGGTGGGAGGGATGGAAAAGAGGGGGAGGGATTGGGAGGAGGGAGTCACTCCCTCCTTCCCTCCCCCAGCTCGGTTCAGTTCCTTACCTCCCCCACCACCCCCAGTCTGCTGTGGCAAAATCCCACCCCACCACACCCAATCCTAATCAGCCCCACCCCTCCCCTCACATCCCCCCTCCCCTTCCCTCCCACTCTTCCCTACCCCTTCTCCCCCCCTGCCTGACCAACAGTGCTGCACTGCGCCCACTCACCCCCTCCCCCACTCTCCCCACCCTTACAAGATCACCTTAATACAGTAAACGCCCCTCCGGCCATGCTATCCTTCCCCTCTTCCTTTCCCTCTTTCTTCCCTCTTTCTTCCCTCTTTCTTCACCTCTTTCTTCCTCTCGTTCTTTCCTTCTTTCGTCCCCTCTTCCTTCCCTCTTTCTACCCTCTTCCTTTTCTTCTTTCTTCCCCTCTTTCTTTCCTTCTTCCTTTCCCTCTTACTTCCCTCTTCCTTCTTCCCCTCTTTCTTTCCCTCTTACTTTCCCTCTTCCTTACCCTCTTTCTTCTCTTCTTTCTTCCCCTCTTCCTTCCTTCGCTCTTTCCTCTCTTCACCCTCTTTAATCTTCCCTTCCACCCCATCTATTTCCTCTCCCTCTTTCTCATTTATACTTATACTCTCCCTTTCTCTCTTATCACTTCAACAATCTCTCTCTCTCTCTCTCTCTCTCTCTCTCTCTCTCTCTCTCTCTCTCTCTCTCTCTCTCTCTCTCTCTCTCTCTCTATCAACTATCTACCCCATACTTCAAATATTCCTCAAGGGCCATCATTCCTACTATCTCCCCAACTCTCCCCAACTCTCCCCAACTCTCCCCAACTCTCCCCAACTCTCCCAACTCTCCCCAACTCTCCCCAATTCTCCCGAATTCTCCCCAAATTCTCCTCAATTCTCCCCAGTTCTCCCCAACTCTCCCCAATTCTCCTCAACTCTCCCAAATTCTCCCCAACTCTCGCACAGTCCTCACGTCTCCTTTAAGCTGACCGAAACGTGCTGGCGACGTTTCTCTCGCTTGTCAATAGTGGTAAAGGCACCTGCCAGACGTAGGAATCCCACACTCCGACGTTTGGAGACTTATTATGATGGCACATTTCGCCCACCAGGAGGGTGTTGTTTTCTCCATTCCCTTGGATTAAAGAAAAGGCTCATGCATGGTGAGCGAAACGTTGCATTTGTTGCTAAATTCAGCATTGTTTAACGTCAACAAAATAAATTGATTACTATATGTTTCGACCCTTTTTTTTTTTTTGCTTATTTATTGCAACAGTGAATTTACAACAGTGAATTTACAACAGTGAATATCCACTCCGTCTAATCGATCGTTGCTTCACAAACTGAGATTGTAAACAATTTAACACGAGATTTACTTATTTACACACAAACACAAACACACACACACACACACACACACACACACACACAGGAAAGCATAAAGCAGAACTCAACGCACAAATCACTATCTTCGTTTCCACACGCATGTGTATTCTCTTGTTCTCTGAAGATGTCGCTGGTGCATCACGAAAGCGCTCAGAATGTATCTCTCATTCAAGTCTCACTTTATACATATACAGGGAAATATGTATACATAATCGCGTGTTTTGGTCTCACTGTTATATTATACATTATATCGCAATGTTTTTGATGAATGAGTCAAATGTATAACACCTGTGTATCTTTTTTGAAGTATATATGTACGTACATGTGTCTTTTATGCATATACATGTGAATATCAGTGGTAAAATTCACCGACGTGTATGTGTATATGGCACAATATATACGTGTATATACATATATGTTATTCATCAACTTGGCGGTACTGTATACTATTCATAATTCTTACTGTTGGCATATACAGAGCATGCGCTAACTCCGTAGGGGTCAGACCTCCTGGGGTATACGAGGTAACCAGGCAGCTCACAGGGAAGCGTGATGAGTTGTGTAAATGAGCTAGAGAGGTGTGTGTGTGGTAAGCTCACTTCTGAGGGCCAGGCGGATATAAACACCAGATAGGTCCCAAGACCAAATTCTCCTCTGCCAGCCAGACCGTTTTTTCCACTTCCCGGCATCCAGAACAAGTTTGCTTGGCTGGAACTAGCAGCTGCAGGTAGCGAGTTAGTAGATAATCATGTAAACACGGCCGAGTGAAAGCACAAGATGCAGCCTCCAGACTCATCTTACTTCATTGATAGCTTTCTTCTGTTTCTAGACTTTCTACCCCCTTTCTTTTCAGTGCTTCTCCTGCGTCATTGTGAAAGGGGAACCGTGTCCGGAAACGTTTGCCTTTTTTGTCTTCTTTTTCTCTCATCTTCCTTCCTTTTTAATCCATCTTCCGATTTTTTTTCCTCTTCCTCCTTTTTCCACCCCTCTTCCTCCTTCTATTCCCTCCTTCAGTAGTCTTGTTTCCCCGGAGTGTGTATAGCAGTTTGATACTTTACTGGCTATAGTTCCCAGGCATCTATCTGGGGACCTCGTCTGCCACCACCGTCTCTAGGTCTGACATATGTATTCTTTTAACACATCGGACGCATCCCACCCAGGCAGGGTGACATGAAAAGAAAAACGAAAGATTTTCTTTGTAAATTCAGTAATTTATACAGGAGAAGGGGTTACTAGCCCCTTCGGTCATTTTAGTCGCCTCTTACGACACTTTTCATATGCATGTTTCACTTAATTCCTGTCTATTCCAGCCTAATTTCTCCTCTTTCTACTTTATGCTTCCGTGTGTAGCTAGAAGAGCCGAGTCCCTCACTTTTCTCACAGCTCCTGCTGTCCTGTGTTCATCTTCAAGCCAATTGGGAATTTTTATTGAGCAAACGTTTCGCCAGCCAATGTCCTCTTCAGTCCAATACAGAGAGGAATGGTGAAAGATGAAGAGGAGAATAAGGCAATCAGTCCCTCAGACTGGAGTCGATGTGCTCAGAACATCATATTTTTTATTTTCGTTTAGATTAAGCTTTGTGTTACTTGTGCTTTCAGTTTGACTGATGTATGTTGGGTTAGTGCTTATTGCTTGTTCTGTTTACAGGCGTGTTGTCACAGGTTCTAGCATTGTCTTCTAGCGTAGGTTTTGCTGTTAACTAGCCACCCATGACTGTTCTCTAGTCTGATACCTGCCCACGGGTCAGTCCGATCCCACCCCATGGGGCAGGCTGATACCGACCCACGGGGCAGGCTGATACCGACCCACGGGGCAGGCTGGTACCGACCCACGGGGCAGGCTGATACCGACCCACGGGGCAGGCTGGTACCTGCCCACGGGTCATTATGATTCCCAGACCTGCGTGTGTAGTCATTAAGGCTACCGAGCTAAGAAATAGCCTTCTCCTAGCCTACAACCCATTTTATGAGCTCACTCTGTACCACATCAGCTCATCTTTATTGAACCCTTCGGATAAGCTCTATATTACGTGAGGTTCATCTTTCCCAGGAAGAACCTTTCCTCACGTCTTAATTGAGGAGGGTTCACTGAGAGTGGCAGAGTTACTGTTGAAGATATCAACTAGTCTATCGCACCTGCTATCTATCACACCTGCTGTCTATCGCACCTGCTGTCTATCACATCTCCGCTCTTAAGCTGACAGTCGCATCTCCACCTGTAATGTACGAACAACGGTGTTCTGTTTCCCTTCTATAACCTTTTGTTTCCCTTCCACCTATTTCACTTCCACTGTTTCCCTTCCACCTATTCCCCTTCCAACTATTACCCCTTCCACCTTCTGTTTCCCGTCTTTAACCTCGTTTTTCACCTTCTAAAACATCCTGTTTCTCTTCTTTAACCTTCTGTTTCCTTCCAACAGTCTGTTTCCCGTCTGTTTTCCCCTTCTTCAACTTTCCTGTGTTTTGTTTGTCAGGAAAGGCGACAAGTGTCGCTTGCCGCTGGTGGTTGGACTGACGACCTCCGCTGCCTCATACAAGTAACTTCATTAACATGAACATTAACATCAACATTGACATAAACATTGACATAAACATTAACATAAACATTAACATCAACATTGACAAAAACATTGACATAAACATTAACATAAACACTAACATCAGCATAAACATCAACATTGACATAAACATTGAGATAAACATTAACATAAGCATTAACGTAAACATTGACATAAACATTAACATAAGCATTAACATAAACATTAACATCAGCATTGACATAAACATTAACATAAACATTGACAAAAATTAACATAGAATTAATATAACATAACATTAACATAAACATTAACACAGAGGGTCACTACACAGAATTCCCATGATGTTGGATGATATTACAATGTCTCCTGTTCACCACCAGTAATCCACCAGTAATTTTCCAGTAATCCCCAGTAATCCACCAGTAATTTTTCAGTAATCCACCAGTAATCCTCCAGTAAACCACCATTAATCCACCAGTAATTTCTCAGTAATTCACTAGTAATCCCCAATAAAGAAAATAATCCACCAGTAATCACTCGGTAATCCACCAACACTCCACCAGTAATCCCCAGTAATCCACCAGTTATCCCCACTAACCCCCAGTAATCCACCAGTTATCCCTTAGTAATACACCAGTAATCCCCCAGTAATCCACCAGTTATCCCCCAGAAAGAATCCCCCAGTGATCCATCAATAATCCACCAGTAATCCCTCAGTAATACATAAATAATCCACCAATAATCCACTAGTAACCCACCAATAATCCTCCAGTAATCCCCATTAATCCCCAAATAATCCATCAGTAATCCACCAGTAATTTCCCAGTAATCCCGAAGAAATCCACTATTAATCCCCCAGTAATCCCGAAGAAATCCACTATTAATCCCCCAGTAATCTACCAATAATCCACCAGTAATCCCGCAGTAATCTACCAATAATCCACCAGTAATCCACGTTATCCCCTAGTAATACACAATTAATCCTCCAGTAATCCATCAATAATCTCCAGTAATCCACCGGTAATCCCCATTAATCCACCACTAATCCACCGGTAATTCCCAGTAATCCACCAGTAATCCCAAGTAATCCCCCAAAACCTGAATTACAGTCAATTTTCAGTGTATATATATATATATATATATATATATATATATATATATATATATATATATATATATATATATATATATATATATATATCCATCCTTAACCGTGGCATGGTAAGTAAGGATGTCTGTCTCGCCCTTAAAACAGATCACTTACGTCTAAATCTGTCTGTTTGGCGTCTAATTCTGTCTAAGATGTCAGAATGTGACCACGTAACCAGTCTGTAATACTGGCGGAATATTACCGTCCCTAGCGATGGTAATACTGGTCGAGTATTACCCTCCTTTGCGATGGTAATACTGGCCGAGTATTACCCTCCCTAGCGATGGTAATACTGGCCGAATATTACCCTCCCTAGCGATGGTAATACTGGCCGAGTATTACCCTCCCTAGCGATGGTAATACTGGCCGAGTATTACCCTCCCTAGCGATGGTAATACTGGTCGAGTATTACCCTCCCCAGCGATGGTAATACTGGCCGAGTATTACCCTCCCTAGCGATAGCAATACTGGCCGAGTATTACCCTCCCTAGCGACAGTAATACTGGCTGAGTATTACCGTCCCTAGCGATGGTAATACTGGCCGAGTATACCCTCCCTAGCGATGGTAATACTGGTCGAGTATTACCCTCCCTAGCGACGGTAATACTGGCCGAGTATTACCCTCCCTAGCGATGGTAATACTGGCTGAGTATTACCATCCTTTGCGATGGTAATACTGGCCGAGTATTACCCTCCTTTGCGATGGTAATACTGGCCGAGTATTACCTCCTTTGCGATGGTAATACTGGCCGAGTATTACCCTCCTAGCGACGGTAATACTGGCCGAGTATTACCCTCCCTAGCGACGGTAATACTGGCCGAGTATTACCCTCCCTAGCGATGGTAATACTGGCCGAGTATTACCCTTCCTAGCGACGGTAATACTGGCCGAGTATTACCCTCCTTTGCGATGGTAATACTGGACGAGTATTACCCTCCTTTGCGATGGTAATACTGGCCGAGTATTACCCTCCTTTGCGATGGTAATACTGGCCGAGTATTACCCTCCCTAGCGACGGTAATACTGGCCGAGTATTACCCTCCCTAGCGACGGTAATACTGGCCGAGTATTACCCTCCCTAGCGATGGTAATACTGGCCGAGTATTACCCTCCCTAGCGACGGTAATACTGGCCGAGTATTACCCTCCCTAGCGATGGTAATACTGGCCGAGTATTACCCTTCCTAGCGACGGTAACACTGGCCGAGTATTACCCTCCTTTGCGATGGTAATACTGGACGAGTATTACCCTCCTTTGCGATGGTAATACTGGCCGAGTATTACCCTCCTTTGCGATGGTAATACTGGCCGAGTATTACCCTCCCTAGCGACGGTAATACTGGCCGAGTATTACCCTCCCTAGCGACGGTAATACTGGCCGAGTATTACCCTCCCTAGCGATGGTAATACTGGCCGAGTATTACCCTCCCTAGCGACGGTAATACTGACCGAGTATTACCATGAGACCAGACATGGGAACAAGAAAAGTAATACTCTTAGCAGTTAAGAAGAAGGTAATTACCTGAAGCAACGAGGGTTAAGTCAATGGAACTTTAAGCTTGAGTTCTTAAATGACCTTTCACAGTCAGTGGAGCTTTAAATAGTACCTCTTGCTTTAAGAACTTTTACTTAAAGTACTCTTACTTAAATACCCTTAATTAAAGTACTCTTGCTTAAAGTAACCTTGCTTACAGTACTCTTGCTTACACTACTCTTGCTTACACTACTCTTGCTTACACTACTCTTGCTTACACTACTCTTGCTTACACTACTCTTGCTTACACTACTCTTTCTTACACTACTCTTGCTTACACTACTCTTGCTTACACTACTCTTGCTTACACTACTCTTGCTTACACTACTCTTGCTTACACTACTCTAGCTTACACTACTCTTGCTTACACTACTCTAGCTTACACTACTCTTTCTTACACTACTCTTGCTTACACTACTCTTGCTTACACTACTCTTGCTTACATACTCTTTCACACTACTTTAAGCTTACTCTTCTTACACTACTCTTCTACACTACTCTTCTACACTACTCTTGCTTACACTACTTGCTTAACTACCTTGCTTACACTACTCTTGCTTACACTACTCTTCTTACACTACTCTAGCTTAACTACTCTTCTTACACTACTCTTGCTTACACTACTCTTGCTCCTACTTGCACACTACTTTGCTTACACTACTCTTGCTTACACTACTCTTGCTTACACTACTCTTGCTTACACTACTCTAGCTTACACTACTCTTTCTTACACTACTCTTGCTTACACTACTCTTGCTTACACTACTCTTGCTTACACTACTCTTTCTTACACTACTCTTGCTTACACTACTCTTGCTAACAGTACTCTTGCTTACACTACACTTGCTTTCAGTACTCTTGCTTACAGTACTCTTGCTTACACTACTCTTGCTTACACTACACTTGCTTACAGTACTCTTGCTTACAGTACTCTTGCTTACAGTACTCTTGAATTACTGCACCACACAGAGAGTGGAATTTCGCTCTATACATTAAATAAGTATAGATCTAAATTCAACACTGCTGTTGCAACATTGAAAGATTGAAGCATATTGATTTCAACCTGGCTGAGTGGGTCCCACTGTGGGTCTTACTGTGGGTTCCACTGTGGGTCTTACTGTGAGTCCCACTGTGGGTCTTACTGTGGGTCCCACTGTGGTCTTACTGTGAGTCCCACTGTGGGTCTTACTGTGAGTCATACTGTGGGTCTTACTGTGGGTCCCACTGTGGGTCTTACTGTGAGTCCCACTGTGGGTCTTATTGGGAGTTTTACTGTGGGTCTTACTGTGAGTCTTACTGTGGGTCTTACTGTGAGTCATACTGTGGGTCTTACTGTGAGTCATACAGTGAGTCATACTGTGGGTCTTACTGTGAGTCATACTGTGAGTCATAATGTGGGTCTTACTGTGAGTCTTACTGTGAGTCATACTTTGGGTCTTACTGTGAGTCTTACTGTGAGTCATACTGTGAGTCATAATGTGGGTCTTACTGTGAGTCATACTGTGGGTCTTACTGTGAGTCTTACTGTGAGTCTTACTGTGAGTCATACTGTGAGTCATAATGTGGGTCTTACTCTGAGTCATACTGTGGGTCTTACTGTGAGTCTTACTGTGGGTCTTACTGTGAGTCTTACTGTGGGTCTTACTGTGGATCCCACTGTGGGTCTAACTGTGAGTCTTACTGTGGGTCTAACTGTGAGTCTTACTGTGGGTCTTACTATGGGTCCCACTGTGGGTCTTACTGTGAGTCTTACTTTTAGTCTTACTGTGGGTCTTACTGTGAGTTTTACTGTGGATCTTACTGTGAGTCTTACAGTAGGTCTTACTGTGGGTCTTACTGTGGGTCTTACTGTGGGTCTTACTGTGGGTCTTACTGTAAATATTACTGTGGGTCTTACTGTGGATCTTACTGTGGATCTTACTGTGAGTCTTACTGTGGAGCTTACTGTGGAGCTTACTGTGAGTCTTACTGTAAATATTACTGTGGATCTTACTGTGGGTCTTACTGTAAATATTACTGTGGGTCTTACTGTGGATCTTACTGTGAGTCTTACTGTGGGTCTTACTGTGGATCTTACTGTGAGTCTTACTGTGGATCTTACTGTGAGTCTTACTGAAAATATTACTGTGGATCTTACTGTGAGTCTTACTGTAAATATTACTGTGGATCTTACTGTGGGTCTTACTGTGGATCTTACTGTGAGTCTTACTGTGGGTCTTACTGTGGATCTTACTGTGAGTCTTACTGTGGGTCTTACTGTGGATCTTACTGTGAGTCTTACTGTGGGTCTTACTGTGAGTCTTACTGTAAATATTACTGTGGATCTTACTGTGGGTCTTACTGTAAATATTACTGTGGGTCTTACTGTAAATATTACTGTGAGTCTTACTGTAAATATTACTGTGGGTCTTACTGTAAATATTACTGTGGATCTTACTGTGGGTCTTACTGTGGGTCTTACTGTAAATATTACTGTGGATCTTACTGTGGGTCTTACTGTGGGTCTTACTGTAAATATTACTGTGGATCTTACTGTGGATCTTACTGTGAGTCTTACTGTGGATCTTACTGTGAATCTTACTGTGAATCTTACTGTGGGTCTTACTGTGAGACTTACTGTTGATCTTACTGTGAATCTTACTGTGGATCTTACTGTGAGTCTTACTGTGGATCTTACTGTGAGTCTTACTGTGGGTCTTACTGTGAGTCTTACTGTGAATCTTACTGTGAGTCTTACTGTGGGTCTTACTGTGAGTCTTACTGTGGGTCTTACTGTGAGTCTTACTGTGGGTCTTACTGTGGACCTTACTGTGAGTCTTACTGTGGGTCTTACTGTGAGACTTACTGTTGATCTTACTGTGAGTCTTACTGTGGGTCTTACTGTTGATCTTACTGTGAGTCTTACTGTGGGTCTTACTGTGAGACTTACTGTTGAGCTTACTGTGAGTCTTACTGTGGATCTTACTGTGAGTCTTACTGTGGATCTTACTGTGAGTCTTACTGTGGATCTTACTGTGAGTCTTACTGTGGGTCTTACTGTGGGTCTTACTGTAAGTCTTATTGTGGATCTTACTGTGAGTCTTACTGTGAGTCTTACTGTGAATCTTACTGTGAGTCTTACTGTGGATCTTACTGTGAGTCTTACTGTGGATCTTACTGTGAGTCTTACTGTGGATCTTACTGTGAGTCTTACTGTGAGTCTTACTGTGAGACTTACTGTTGATCTTACTGTGAGACTTACTGTTGATCTTACTGTGAGTCTTACTGTGGATCTTACTGTGAGTCTTACTGTGAATCTTACTGTGAGTCTTACTGTGGGTCTTACTGTGAGACTTACTGTTGATCTTACTGTGAGACTTACTGTTGATCTTACTGTGGGTCTTACTGTGGATCTTACTGTGAGTCTTACTGTGGGTCTTACTGTGGGTCTTACTGTAAGTCTTATTGTGGATCTTACTGTGAGTCTTACTGTGAGTCTTACTGTGAGTCTTACTGTGAATCTTACTGTGAGTCTTACTGTGGGTCTTACTGTGAGACTTACTGTTGATCTTACTGTGAGACTTACTGTGGATCTTACTGTGAGTCTTACTGTGGATCTTACTGTGAGTCTTACTGTGGGTCTTACTGTGGGTCTTACTGTAAGTCTTATTGTGGATCTTACTGTGAGTCTTACTGTGAGTCTTACTGTGAGTCTTACTGTGAATCTTACTGTGAGTCTTACTGTGGGTCTTACTGTGGGTCTTACTGTGAGTCTTACTGTGGGTCTTACTGTGGACCACGCAATAGTAGAATTGCGTGGTCCTGTGGGTTAGAACGTCACGGGTTTTCGCTCACCATGAGGCGGGCCAAAGCAGCATGAGTTCGAATCCTTGGCTAGTCGCAGTGTTGTTATTGATCAATACCACTTGTTCGTGGTCACAATAATATATATATATGGAACTGAATTCTTCCTCCCTAAGCCATGCGTGTAGTAAGAAGCGACTAAAATGCCGGGAGCAAGGGGCTAGTAACCCCTTCTACAGTATGCATTACTAAACGTGCCGGGCCTCTGCTTTCGTAGGTACTAATTTCGGTGTACACATTTGGGATCAATCACTCTGTGATCTTCCAGGTGAAAATCATGATGCATCTTTATCGCCTGCATTTTGAGGAGTATAGTTCAAGGGACTTCAAACACTTCCGGTTATTAAGGTTCCTGACTGATATACGCGCAGCCTCGAGAACCGCAATTTCGCCTTTCTTAGAATGGACTTTTAATATACAGCAATATTCCAGTTTATAAATAAGTGACTTAAGTCGAAGCATCGGCTTGGCATCTCTTGTCTGAAGGATCTGGTTATCTCGCTTATCACTTGCCTTGTCTTATTGGTTATTATATTGTTATCTTTGATGGTTATAATATTGTTATCTTTGATAATTTTATTCACGTTAGTTTCTCGCTCGATTGAATGGTTTGAGTTTGTTTTATACTTCGAGTTTTTATTTCCTCAACTTTTCCATTGAGGAGTAACTGAAATTTGTCCCCCATTGAACATCTAATTGTTTACTGTGACCACTTGAAGACTTGGTTCGTATCACCTTTGAAGTTTGTTGTCCTCAGTGGACGCCACTCTCTAGTACTGTCTGCAGGGGATGATACGATGCTGTGTTTTCATGAGTTTATATCTTCATGTCGGATATGAAAAGAGAGTTGAGGAGAGTAGTGAGCCTTGGGTAACATGTCTTTCACAGTACCAGATTCAAATTCAACTTTCTTTATTATTATTCTCTTCTTTTTATTTGTTGTATAGTCAAAAATCTTTCTGCCTACTTCAAAGTTATTCCTTTAGCAAGCTCTTACCATCACACTTGTTCAACACCAGCTAGGGTCTCTAGGGTCTTTTTCCACAGAATTTGGAAGTCAGAAAGTGATCAGGTTTCACTGTACAGGATAGGAGGCTATGTGATGGGAAAATTAAATATATAACATGCAGAGAATTTTCAGAAGCACTGCAGTAGTCCTACTGGCCTGTTAGAACTCATAATTGGCGGTGCTTGAAGCGTGAGGTGTCAGGTCACGAACGTTATTGCCAAACGAAGAACATGAAGAATTGCCTCCCCGTTTCTGCAATGTGTGCTGCTGGGTGTCCTCAGAGGTTAAAATTTGCTTTGAATCCCACAAATTCTGACTCTATATTTTTTCTATTGAACTAGCATCTGGTTTTGTGTTTGATATGCATGTATTTCTAATTCATAATCCGGTTACGGTTTTCTCTGGTGTGGAGCAGTGCTGAATTTTCCTGTGGAAACCTCACTGCCCTCCTGTGTTTTGCTGTCACTTTTACTCCAGACTGCGACCTGTCTGGTCTGTGTGTATAGTCACAGTTGTTGCAAGGAAGTCTATATAAACCCCTGGTGTGCCAACTGTTACTGACGTTTTTTTTTAAGTCGATTAGAAGAGGGGTTTTTCCCAGTTATCACCGAAATAAAATCTGGGAATGGCTTCTGTGACATTGTCCACGGTGCACCCAGGCATCCAAATACTTCCATGAATCTTGTCCTTAGATACAGCACACCAGCGTTGCTTCGGCGAAGCAGGGTGATTTTATGGAGTTATGTGATTTTATGGAGTTATGTGATTTTATGGAGTTATGTGATTTTATGGAGTTAATTTTGCAATTTTGCAATATTTTAGTAAAATCTTTTCATCAAGATTTAACACACACACACACACACACACACACACACACAACACACACACACACACACACACACACACACACACACACACACACACACACACACACACACACACACACACACACACACACACACATACACACACACACACACACACACACACAAACACACACAAACACACACTAAGAAACTCATAGGCAAAGATGAAAACCAAAAACGTAATAGAGGCATATGAAGAGTTGGGGAGGAGCCGGGGACTAAGATAGGGGACTCTTGGGACGTACGTATAGTGGGATGGGCCTAAAAATGTTAGCCTCAGAATAAAGCACACACAACGAGGGGAAGGTGATAAAAAAAACTTTGAGAGAAAAAACCGCCCTAGCTAAGAGGATTCCTCGGGTTTAAGAGGGTTCACGTACAATAGGACTTGTCGCTAGAAAGAGGTGTGAGATCAGAGAAAATTTGGAAATACAGGAGGGGACGGAAAGAGAGGAGGGGAAAGATGCTTAAAGATGCTGTGTTTCCCCTTCCAGGGAAACACAGCATCATATTCTTCCCCATCCCACACTCTGCACCTCATTTCCACTCAGTTTTCCCCACTTTATCCCCGGCCCACGAAAATACACCATACACAAAACTCGCATCCACTACCAATCCTTCCCCTGCACATTACTTTCTTGTCATTCTATTAACAAAATACACCTATGCACTATCATCCCCTCCCACTACCATATAATTCCCCCTCCTGATTATTCTTCTCAGTGGGGACAATGCCCCTGAGAAGAAGCGAAAGGTTGGTGTTGTGGAGACAGGACATCAACACAACAACAAATAAAACGAAGAATCTACTTAGACAAACTAGACAGCGACAGCAACAAAGCCTGACAAAGTTTCTCCATGAGTTCTGCCTGAGGAAGAAGAGACAGAGGTTGAACCACTAATAAAGATGGACAAGTCCTTGGAAACATTACACCGTTTAAAATAAAACTTAAAAACATGATTGGACCAATATTCAAGCAATCAGAGACAGGCAGCGATAAAACTCATTCCGGTATCAGTGACGTGTTGATGAAATATTTAATATGGTTGATGTTTTCACCCATCAAACAGATGGGTAGAGCATGTCGCTTGCTTGTCAATATCTTCATTTCAGATGAAGATATGAAGAGGCCTAATCGTTTACAAATTGCTTGAACCTCGTTAATAATGGTACTCTTCTTATGCCCTGTTGCATGTCACCAGCAAAGCTTATAGCTATATGTTTAGGTTATTAACGTGTTATTAACGATAACAACGACGGGTTTAGAGGCGGTGATGCCAGTCTTCACGATCCACCGAACACTTACCACACGGTAACGGAAATTAAGCAGAGAGCAAGAGTGTGGGTAGCCTGTATATTCTTGGACTGTAAGGCTGCACTTGATGCCATACCTCAGCGGAGGCTAACACACGAACTAGAAGAAATTAAAGAGAGAGCAGGAAGGTACTTCGCTGGATCAAGGAATACCGAAGGTCAAGGAGAATGTTGGTCATATTAAAGGATAACTTAAAAGTCTCACCTGAATCTCTTCTAGGTAATAATGATAAAACTAGTGAAACAAATGCTAGGTTATGGCTTCTTCAGTTATACCCCAGCAAGTGCTAGGTTATGGCTTCTTCAGTTATACCCCAGCAAGTGCTAGGTTATGGCTTCTTCAGTTATACCCCAGCAAGTGCTAGGTTATGGCTTCTTCAGTTATACCCCAGCAAGTGCTAGGTTATGGCTTCTTCAGTTATACCCCAGCAAGTGCTAGGTTATGGCTTCTTCAGTTATACCCCAGCAAGTGCTAGGTTATGACTTCTTCAGTTATACCCCAGCAAGTGCTAGGTCATGACACTGTGAAAGGAGACAACTATCCTGACGTGAAACATATTTTTGGGAACAGAAAGTGCGATCCTCAGACAGGAAGAATCTAGAGATAAGTATGACAGGAAGCATATCACTGAGGCTCACATCAGCTGTTTAAACATTAGTTAGCGAACGATGCATTAAGCCTCTGTCACTCCATCAATTGATCCACACGGGCTTGTCGCTTTAAAAAATAAGAGCACCACTCAACATCAAAAAGTCTAGTCTAGCAGTTGTCATGTGAGAAAAGACTAAAAATAAAGCTGAAACTTCCAAAACAGAGAGACAAGAGAAACAGAGAATCGGGAATGACAATAACGACGTATTCGATAATATAATACTCGGGAGAACAGAGACATACCGTTGCAAAGCCAACGACCAGGAACAAGAGACCATAAACGGAAGCTAAAGTCGCAAAGGAGTCACAGGGAAGTAAGGAAATTCTTCTTTAAGCTGAGGGCGGTTAGTGTGGTACGACCTCCACGAGGACGTGTTCCATACAGATTTCATACACAGTGTTACAAATAGGTATGGCAGGGCCAACGAGGCCACGAATTTAGTGTGACCGTTCGTGAATAATTGAGAGGCGTGACAAAGCGTCGGCGGTACAACCCCCTCAAGAACAACTCGGCGAGTACAAACAATTTCCCTCACAAACTAAGAAAGGTAGATGCAAGTAGGTTAACACATACACACATACACAAACATACACTAATACACATGCAAAGACACATACACACACTCATATTGGAGGATGGAGGAGGAAGACGTGTGGGGCGTCTAGACACAGTGGCGACGGGGAGACAAAGATGAGACGGAATGAGACGGGAGCAATAACAGTGGGAGGTGAAGGAGGTCAACACAGAGTTTGATAAAACTCTACGGTGATGTTCTGCCATGTTTGACTACCTCGGCCTCCTCTACCATACACTCACCTAATTGTACTCACCTAATTGTGGTTGCAGGGGTCGAGTCTCAGCTCCTGGCCCCGCCTCTTCGCTGTCTGCTACTGGGTCTCTGCTCTCCCTGCTCCATGAGCTTTATCATACCTTGTCTTAAAACTATGTATGGTTCCTGCCTCCACTATATCTTTCTCTAGTCCATTCCACTTCCTGACTACTCTGTGGCTGAAGAAATGTTTCCTGACATCCCTTTGACTCATCTGAGTCTTCAGCTTCCAGTTGTGTCCCCTTGTATCTGTGTTCCCTCTCTGAAACAACCTGTCACTATCTACCTTGTCAATTCCCCGCAGTATTTTGTATGTCGTTATCATGTCTCCTCTGACCCTTCTTTCCTCCAGTGTTGTTAGTCCTATTTCCCTCAACCTTTCTTCATAAGACAGACCCCTGAGTTGTGGAACTAACCTTGTCGCAAACCTTTGCACTTTCTCTAGTTTCCTTACGTGCTTGACCAGGTGTGGGTTCCAGACTGGTGCTGCATATTCTAGTATGGGCCTGACGTACACGGTATACAGTGTCTTGAACGATTCCTTGTTAAGGTAACGGAACGCTAATCTAAGGTTTGCCAGACGCCCATATGCTGCCGCAGTTATCTGGTTGATGTGTGCCTCCGGAGACGTGCTAGGCGTTATACTCACTCCAAGGTCTTTCTCCTTTGCCGAGGTTTGTAGCCTTTGTCCGCCTAGCTTGTACTCTGTCAGCGGTCTTCTTTGCCCTTCTCCGATGTGTTACTATCTTTGTCTCTCTACCCAGTGTTTTGGTTACCTCCATTAGTTATGTACCTGGCCCCATGGACCGTGTACCTGGTACCATGGACCGTGTACCTAGCCCCATGGACCGTATACCTGGCCCCATGGACCGTGTATTTGGCCCCATGGACCGTGTACCTGGCCCCATGGACCATGTACCTGGCACCATGGACTGTGTACCTGGCACCATGAACCATGTACCTGGCATCATTAACCATGTACCTGGTCGCATGGACCGTGTACCTGGCACCATGAACCATGTACCTGACCCCATGGACCGTGTACCAGGTACCATGGAAAGTGTACCTGGCATCATGGACCGTGTACCTGGCACCATGAACCATGTGCCTGGCCCCATGAACCGTGTACCTGGCATCATGAACCATGTACCTGGCCCCATGGAAAGTGTACCTGGCACCATGGACCGTGTACCTGGCACAATGGCCCGTGTACCTGGCACCATGGAAAGTGTACCTGGCACCATGCAGTCGTCCGAGTATTGTATACGTTGTTATCATATCTCCTCTCACAACTTCTGTCTATCCTCAACGTGTCAACTCCCCAGAAATTTTCGATAACATTTTCCCCCTCCTTTGTGAGCTTGTGACAGTGTTATGGGAGAAGCCAGGGTAATTATTCTTATTCTATTTCTTATTCTCTCACACACACACACACCTCCCTTAATACCTCTTTTGCTCAGTTCTCTCAGTCATTCTTTTTTTCTACCTTGCTCCTCACTTCCTTCACTCTCTTCCTACCTATATCTTTCTCTTCTCCCTCCCTGTCTCCCCTGTCTCCCTCCCTGTCTCCCCTGTCTTCCTCTCGTCTCCCAGTAAGAGGTGGAAGATGGAAGAGTACTCAGGTACATCACATCTTCCACTCCTCCAGTGTGGGAGTCACCCCATTGACCGCTATGATGTATGTGTAGTGTGGGTTATGGGTGAAGAATGGAGCGTTCGGTTGAGGGTTCAATAAGAATTATGGGTTGTAGGTGGAGCATGGGATGTCTGGTGGAGGGTCCAGTGTGGGTAATGGGTTGTGGGTGGAGCATTGGATGTCTGGTGGAGGGTCCAGTGTGGGTAATGGGTTGTGGGTGGAGCATGGTATGTCTGGTGAAGGGTCAAGTGTGGGTAATGGATTGTGGGTGGAGCATGGTATGTCTGGTGGAGGGTCCAGTGTGGGTAATGGGTTGTGGGTGGAGCATGGTATGTCTGGTGGAGGGTCCAGTGGAGGTAATGGGTTGTGGGTGGAGCATGGTATGTCTGGTGAAGGGTCCAGTGTGGGTAATGGGTTGTGAGTGGAGCATGGGATGTCTGGTGGAGGATCCAGTGTGGGTAATGGGTTGTGAGGGGAGCATGGGATGTCTGGTGGAGGGTCCAGTGTGGGTAATGGGTTGTGAGTGGAGCATGGGATGTCTGGTGGAGGATCCAGTGTGGGTAACGGGTTGTGGGTGGAGCATGGTTTATCTGGTGTAGGGTCCAGTGTGGGTAATAGGTTGTGGGTGTAGCATGGTATGTTTGGTGGAGGGTCCAGTGTGGGTTATGGGTTGTGAGTGGAGCATGAGATGTTTGGTAGAGGGTCCAATGTGGGTTATGGGTTGTGGGTGGAGCATGGTATGTCTGGTGGAGGGTCCAGTGTGGGTAATGGGTTGTGGGTGGAGCATGGGATGTCTGGTGGAGGGTCAATAGACATTTTTGAAAATTGTATGATCAGCAGAAGTGTGGGAAACAGGTGTGTGAACAACAGGAGTATGAGCAACAGGTGTGTAGGCAACAGCTGTGTAAACAATACATGTGAAGAATTGTTGTATGAACAAATGTGGACAACAGGTGTGTGGAAAACGTGTATGGAAAACAAGTGTGTAGACAACAGATGTATGGACAACAGATATATTGACAAAACCCTTCTGTTTATCCGTATATATATATATATATATATATATATATATATATATATATATATATATATATATATATATACGTTTAAAGATGGTGGTGGCTGTGGTACAGCTGGTGGGGTGGTGATGGGGGTGGTGGTGGGAGGTTAGGGTGGTGGTGGTGGTGGGGGGTTGTTGTGGTGGTGGTGGTGGTGGTGGGAGGTTAGTGGTGGTGGTGGTGGTGGGGGTTGTGGTGGTGGTGGTGGGGTTGTTGTGGTGGGGTTGCTGGTGGGAGGTTAGTGGTGGTGGTGGGAGGTTAGTGGTGGTGGTGGTGGGGTTGTTGTGGTGGGGGTGCTGGTGGGAGGTTAGTGGTGGTGGTGGGGTTGTTGTGGTGGGGGTGCTGGTGGGAGGTTAGTGGTGGTGCCGTGTTTATCTCGACGTTGAAGCAAGAAGTTAGTTTATCTTAATAAGATAAGATTGGGTCTGCGTTGAAGGTAGGACTTTTAGGCGAGAAGATCAGCCAGAGCGCTTGAGTGTGTCGCGTTGGCGTCGGAAGGGAATTCTGTATACATTTCTGTTGAATCAAAAGTTCAATATGTCGTTGTTTACTTTGAAGTGCTGGACGTCTCAACGTCTAGTATTTGTGCGATTCGTGTGTGTCTCATTCGTAATCGTGTGGACGCAGTTTATCATATCTGACAGCGAATCTAATTGTAATTTGATGGGTAAGAAGTTTTTGTGGTCCAACTCAGACCTTCGCTGTTGCCGACGACTTCGGAATTGTTGAGAAAGTAGTGGAAAATATTCTCAGAAGAGGACCTCCCTGTGGGAGACTGGTAGGTCGTGAATAGTAGATCGAGGGTCTGACTCTGTGTCTTGTGCCCTGAGCACCAGTGTGTCCAGGAGCTAGCAAAACAACCATTATAGTAGTAGTCTAACCATTATTGTATATGAATTAAAATGAGATATTTTGGAGCCCAGTGTCTGGATAACTTGTAATGCACTCTGGAGAGGCGGACAGAGTTGTAATGCTCATGATAGAGGCACAAACCTAAATCGTTGGGACTTCCCAAACATGGTAAGAAAAGCATAATACGGGGTGAAGGGGGAGTGGGGTTAATTAGGAAATACTGCTAGGGTTCGATCACGCAGTCTACAGAGCCGCAAAAAAATCAGGTCGACGATTGTGTGAATTAATCTTACTAACATCCAAGACTATTTATGGAAAGAGTATGAAGGTGGTGGAGACAACAATGGGTATCTCGTCGCTCCTGCAAAAATATGTTTGCTGTACATGTTTGCTTTCAGGCGGAGAAGACCATAAAGCTGGTAGACGTAAATGTTATTCTTGAAGATGAATGACGTTAAATTTGTTGAGAACAGCTGATGAACCTGATGAATATACTTGGTCTCCAGAGTCTATCTCAGACAGAAGACTGGTAAGGAGGCACCTGTCTCTTGTCTAAGGAAAATGGGCTGAAGGTTTAAGTAGGTCCAGGTAAGACAGTTAGCTTCAAAGTTATGTCAGACTTCCATGACATTCAATAATCAAAAAGAAGGTTAATAAATGTAGCCGTGTCACGCACTGCAATACGGGAATCATACACGTATGAAACAGACTGTGTTATAACACTGCGTAGTGCTAAAGTTCTTCACTTTGTGTTAGCAATAAAAATATGAAATGATGTGGTTGTAAGAGTCAATTCTCAGCTCCTGGCCCTGCCATTTAATTTGCCACGTAAGCCCTGTTATACCTATTCTTAAAACTATGTTTGAAGTCTGCCTCTGCTATTCTCCCAGATCTTTTCACTTCCTGACCCCCCTCCCTGATGCTGAAGACATATTCTCAATATCACTTTGTCTTTAACGTCCAGGTGAGCCCTCGTATAGCAGTGTCTGGCCTCTATAATAGTATCCTTGTCCACCCTATCAAGTCCTCTGAATATTTTTTATATCGTTATCATATCCCTCCCTGGTACCTTTATCCTGTAATGGCGCCAGGTTCTTAGACTCTCCATGTAAACATTCCCAAGAACTCCGGGACTTGTCTTGTTGCTTATTTCTATATTTATTAATTTATTAATATGAAGTGAGGGCTCTTGGATTGTGTGTGTGTGTGTGTGTGTGTGTGTAATTGAGCCATACACTTAGTAAGTGATCCAGTAAGTGTTTTAGTCAGAGTGCGTGAGTGAGAGAGCGAGTGAGTAAAGCCAGGCACTGATGCCTCACCTCTCCTCCCACAGCTGACTCCAGCTTCCTGTTGGCCAACGCGCAGATAGTCGACTACCCCATCGTGTATTGCAACGAATCTTTCTGCAAGATTGCTGGCTACAACAGAGCCGAGGTGAGTCTTCTTTCCTGTGACTCTCCTGTGACCTTCCTGTGACTCTCCTGTGACCTTCCTGTGACTCTCCTGTGACCTTCCTGTGGCTCTCCTGTGACCTTCATGTGACTTTTCTATGACCTTCCTATGCCCCTCCTGTGATCTTCCTGTATCCCTCCTGTGCCCCCACTTCCTGTGACCATCCTGTGACCTTTCTGGGGCCCTCTGACCTTCCTGTGACCTTCCTGTAACTCTCCTGTGACCCTCCTGGGTCTCTCTTCTTGTGACCATCCTGTGACCCTGTGGCCCTCCTGTGACTTTTTTGTGACCTTCCTGTGACCATCATGTGACCTTCCTGTAACATTCAACCATTCCACTTCTCTTTAAATAATGTCGTATAGTTATTTTCTCAATAACGAATGTGATTCACATGTTTTAAACACCTGTACTTATCGATAATGATCGTGTTGCTGCTACTTTAAGTCTTCCTTGCAGGTGTTTCCCCTCACAGTTTTTTTGCCTAGGCAGGTGTTTCTCCTCACACGTGAATATTTGCCTAGGCAGGTGTTTCTCCTTACACGTGTTTATTTGCCTAGGCAGTTGTTTCCCCCTAACACACGTGTTTATTTGCCTATGCAGGTGCTTCCCCCTAACACACGTGTTTATTTGCCTAGGCAGGTGTTTTTAGGTAATTGTAAATAATATAGATATTGTTTTACGTTGATGCAAGTGGTTTTTTTCAGGCAGATATTTCTTGTTCAATACCAGCGTTGGGGTATTTATGCAGGTGTTTTCTTCACTCAGGTGTTGTTTAGTAAAAGCAGGTATTTGGGCAACACGGGTGTTGTCTGATTAATGCAGGTGTTTATTTTTTGGTCAGCGCAAGGATAGTTAGGAAACTGTGGTTCACGCAGGTGTTGTTTGTTCCAGTCAGGTGTTTGTTTAATGTAGGTGTAAGTTTGTAAACGCAGGTGTTATTTTCGGAATGCAGGTGTTTTGTTACTGCAGATTTGGTTTGGTACATAGAGTTGTTTAGTACACAGAGGTGTTTGCTACACAGAGGGGTTTAGTACACACAGGTGTTTAGCAAACACAGGTGTTTGGTACACACAGATGTTTGGCACAGATATGTTTGGTGCACACAGGTGTTTGGTACACTAATATCTCTGGCACACACACACATGTGTTTGATACACAAGTCTTTGATACACAGGTGTTTGGTACACAGGTATTTGGTACACACGAGTGTTTTGTATACACAGATGTTTGTTGCACAGGTGTTTGTTACACAGAGGTGTTTGTTACACAGGTGTTTGGTACACACAAATGTTTCCTACACAGGTGTCTGGCGCTGACAGACGTTTGGTAGATACACAGGTGTCTGGAACTCACAGATGTTTGGTACATACACATGTGTTTGGTACACAGGTGTCTGGCACTCACAGATGTTTGGTGTACACAGATGTTTGGTACACAGGTGTCTGGCACCTGTCATAATCTGACGCAAGTATTCCCTCATAATATAATATTTCTCAAGTAATATTTGAATGGTCGTCATTTTTAGATAATATCAGAATCTCTTGTTTTCAATTATTGTCATTTTAGTCAAAAAATAATCGGCGATATTTTCAATTATTTTTTCTTATGATGAAGAGTGACGTCAGTGACTAGCCATGGCGCTTTTTGCAATATTCGCCATATTAGTCAGTAAAACTCTGATTTCTTTGCAATATTCGCCATATTAGTCAGTAAAACTCTGATTTCTTTGCAATATTCGCCATATTAGTCAGTAAAACTCTGTTTTCTTTGCAATATTCGCCATATTAGTCAGTAAAACTCTGATTTCTTTGCAATATTCGCCATATTAGTCAGTAAAACTTTGATTTCTTTGCAATATTCGCCATATTAGTCAGTAAAACTCTGATTTCTTTGAAATATTCGCCATATTAGTCAGTAAAACTCTGATTTCTTTGCAATATTCGCCATATTAGTCAGTAAAACTCTGATTTCTTTGCAATATTCCCCATATTAATCAATAAGAACGCTTATTAGTAATATCGCTTATATATTCGAAATATCTTCGTAATAACACTGATTTCTTCGCAACATTCTTGTCTTCAACGCAGATTTCTTCCCGATATTCGCCGTAATTAGTCACTAAGAACACTGATTTCTTCGCAACATTCTTGTCTTCAACGCAGATTTCTTCCCGATTATCGCCGTAATTAGTCACTAAGAACATTGATTTCTTCGCAACATTCTTGTCTTCAACTCAGATTTCTTCCCGATATTCGCCGTAATTAGTCACTAAGAACACTGATTTCTTCGCAACATTCTTGTCTTCAACGCAGATTTCTTCCCGATATTCGCCGTAATTAGTCACTAAGAACACTGATTTCTTCGCAACATTCTTGTCTTCAACGCAGATTTCTTCCCGATATTCGCCGTAATTAGTCACTAAGAACACTGATTTCTTCGCAACATTCGCTGACATCTTCCAAATCTTCAAGATTTCAGAACACCGTCTCGTCAAGCTCTCTTCAGCTTGTTCCTGTGTCATGTGTTGCTCTCAAATCAGCAACACTGTTTCCCTTGGTGAGACTTTCTAGATAATTTAGCTTGATTAAAATTATGGTAATATTAGCAGGTAATTTCTTGAGCTAACTGGAAGCTAGAAGCTGATTTCTTGAGCTAGCTGGAAGCTAGAAGCTGATTTCGTGAGCTAACTGAAAGCTAGAAGCTGATTTTGTGAGCTAGCTGGAAGCTAGAGGCCGATTTCGTGAGCTAACTGGAAGCTAGAAGCTGATTTTGTGAGCTAGCTGGAAGCTAGAGGCCGATTTCGTGAGCTAACTGGAAGCTAGAAGCTTCTTTCGTGTCCCGACACGAAATTAGGATCATTGTTGTCATTGTGATTCGTGAAATCAATAGTTCACCTGTTGGTTAATCGGGTTATTTTGTTTGGTTGACGGGTCGTGTTGCCCACAAGTACAGAGAGCACGTTTCGCCCTGAGCTTAATGGTGTCTAGGGAATGTTAGGTAGCTGGACACAGATGCTCCTGGAGAACAAAACGTTGCCACAATAAAATGGCTGGGGAAATCTTCACACAGAGCGAAACGTTGTTAGAGTTAAAAATTATTTTTGAACGTGTTAGATACAAGATGTTAGATTGTTAGATATAAGATGTTAGATTGTTAGATATGAGATGTTAGATTGTTAGATATGAGCTGCTAAAACGTGTTAGAAATGAGATGTTAGAACGCGTTAGCAATGAAATAGCAAGAAAGAATAAATGGTAGATGAGACACATATGAGAAGAAATTGAGAGTGAATGAGTAAGTCACAGGTGCAACAGTTAGATCCTCATTTGGAAACGTTTCGCCCACACGGCAGCTTCTTCAGTCGAATACAGAGGTAACTAATATTAATATATATATATATATATATATATATATATATATATATATATATATATATATATATATATATAATACATATACATTATTTACTCGCATTGAAAATAATTTAGCAGTCAATTACGCAGTCATTCGTTACCTGTCTTGAACGTAAATGCCTGTACGAACTACGTCATTATATTACCTCAGTGGTATGTTGCAGTATTTTCGATGCTCAGCGCTGGGGAAGAATTGCAGTGCATAGTTATTTATTGCTGTTGCATTCACTGCAACATGTGTTTAAAGTGAAGGTATTTTGGATGGGGAAGGTGGGGGTTGATGTGGGATGGGGAAGGTGGGGGTTGATGTGGGATGGGGAAGGTGGGGGTTGATGTGGGATGGGGAAGGTGGGGGTTGATGTGGGATGGGGAAGGTGGGGGTTGATGTGGGATGGGAAGGTGGGGTTGTTGGGATGGGGAGGTGGGGGTTGATGTTAAGAGGCTAGGGGAGATGTTGGGAGGGAGGAGGTGTGAGGGTAAATATAAGTAGTTGGAGGAGATAGATAATGGGAGGTGGGGGAAGAGAGGGGTAGGGTAAACAAATAGGGAAAAATGAAAAGAGAGATAAGAATAGGAAGAAGGAATATAGGAAAGCAAAAAGGAGGAAAAAATAAGAATGGGTGAATGAGGAGAAACACATAGATGTAGTATCATACACTGTTAACTTGTATGAAGATCATACACAATGTATAGAACAGTGTAATACTGCCAGGTAATACTGCCAGGTAATACTGCCAGGTAATACTGCCAGGTAATACTGCCAGGAAATACTGGCCTCTTCCACCAGGCTGAAGAGGCCAATACTTCAATAGCAGAGCACTCGACTCATAACCGAAGGTACCAGGGTTCGACATCCCGGTGGGACGAGACCAACAGTCTAACCTACTGTCCTTATCCACGTGACAGTATATAGTCATCTGGGTGTTAGTCGACCGTTGTGTGGGTGGCACCCTGGGGAAGGGTGATTTAATACCTCAGATATAGCTGGGATTTGAAATGAGCTGAGATATGTTGATAGCTGACAGCATGTACTAAAAAAATCACACGAGTCTCCGTGTTGTGGCTCTCAGCACACAGGTCTCCGTGCTGAGCACACAGAGACATTGATCTTACAGTGATCATCACAGTGCTGACAGCCACAGTGAGTGTATATCAGCGCTGGTGTTAACCTCACAGCAGTATTGTGGTGCCTCACACACCTCAAACAATGGCGTCTCTGGTTTGATGTTATGTGATTGTGTGTAAAGATTTTATTTACTGGGAGGACAAATGATAATTGTTTGTCGCCCTCACTAGCATTGTTCTACACCCACACATCACACACTCACTCACACACTACACTCACACACTACACTCACACATACACTCACACTACACTCACACACTACACTCACACACTACACTCACACACTACACTCACAACTACACTCACACAACACTCACACACTACACTCACACACTACACTCACACACTACACTCACACTACACTCACACACTACACTTACACTACACTACACTCACACTACACTCACACTACACTCACACTACACTACACTCACACACACACTCACTACACTACACTCACACACTACACTCACACACTACACTCACACTACACTCACACTACACTCACACTACACTCACACACTACACTCCACACTACACTCACACACTACACTCACACACTACACTCACACACTACACTCACACACTACACTCCACCACACTACACTCCACACTACACCACACACTACACCCACACACACCACACACACATACACTCACTACACTCACCACACACACACACCACACACCACACTACACTCACACACACCCACCACACCCCCTACACCACACACTACACACACACCCCACACTACCACACTACACACACCCCACACTACCCTACACACACTCACACACACCACACACACACCACCCCCACACTACCTCACACACACACTCACACCACACCACCACCACACTCACCACACCACACACACACCACACCACACACACTACACCACACACACTCACACACACACTACACCACACATACACTCACCACTACACTACACACACACACTCACACAACACTCACACACACACCACACACACCACACTACACCACACTACACTCACCACCCACACTACACCACACACACACCACTCCACACCACACTAACTCACACACACCTCACACACTCACCACACACTACACACACTACACCACACTACACTCACACACACACCACACTACACCAACTCCCACTACACTCACACACACACCCACTACACCACACACACACACACACCACACTCACACACCCACACACCTCACACACACACTAACCACACTACACCACACTCACCACCCACACCACACCACACCACACACACCCACACCACACCACCACTACACCCACTACACCACACTACACTCACACACCACACTCACACACTCACCCACTCACTACACTCACACACCACCCACACTACACCACCACACCCACACACACCACACTACACCCACACCACCACACTACACACACCACTCACACACACCCACACTCACCACACACACTCACACTACACTCACACACACTCACACCACACCACTCACACTCACACCCACACTACACTCACACACACACTCACACTACACTCACACCACACTCACACACTACACTCACACACTACACTCACACACTACACTCCACACACTACACGCACACTACACACTACACACACTACACTCACACTACACTCACACCTACACACTCACACCTACACTCACACCTACACTCACACCTACACATTCACACCTACACTCACACTACACTCACACTACACTCACACACTACACTCACACGCTACACTCACACACTACACTCACACCTACACTCACACTACACTCACACACTACACTCACACACTACACTCACACACTACACTCACACTACACTCACACACTACACTCACACACTACACTCACACACTACACTCACACACTACTCACACACTACACTCACACGCTACACTCACACCTACACTCACACCTACACTCACACACTACACTCACACACACACTCACACTACACTCACACACTACACTCACACACTACACTCACACACTACACTCACACACTACACTCACACACTACACTCACACACTACACTCACACCTACACTCACACACTACACTCACACACTACACTCACACACTACACTCACACACTACACTCACACTACACTACACCTACACTCACACACTACACTCACACCTACACTCACACACTACACTCACACTACACTCACACACTACACTCACACACTACACTCACACACTACACTCACACACTACACTCACACACTACACTCACACACTACACTCATACACTACACTCACACACTACACTCACACACTACACTCACACACACTCACACACTACACTCACACACTACACTCACACACTACACTCACACACTACACTCACACACTACACTCACACACTACACTCACACACTACACTCACACTACACTCACACTACACTCACACTACACTCACACCTACACTCACACTACACTCACACTACACTCACACACTACACTCACATACACTACACTCACACTCACTCACACTACATCACACTACACTCACACACTACACTCACACACTACACTCACACACTACACTCACCACTACTACACTCACACACTACACTCACACTACTACACTACACACTACACTATCGTTTACACTCACACACTACACTTCACATACACCACATATTGTCACTCACACACTACACTCATTGTTACACTCAGCACTACACTCATACACTACTCACAATACACTCTAAGCTAACACTCACACTACTACACTTGTACACTCACCACTAGATTATGGAACACCAGGTAGTGTTGGTAACACTCAGAGTAGGTGTGATACACTCAGTAGTGTGGTAACTACCAGGTAGTGTGTGATAACACCAGGTAGTGTGTAACTACCAGGTAGTGTGTGATACACCAGATGTGTGTGGTAACACCAGGTAGTGTGTGGTAACACCAGGTAGTGTGTGATAACACCAGGTAGTGTGTGTAACACTCAGGTAGTGTGTGGTAACACCAGGTAGTGTGTGATAACACCAGGTAGTGTGTGGTAACACCAGGTAGTGTGTGGTAACACCAGGTAGTTGTGATGGTACCAGGTAGTGTGTGGTAACACCAGGTAGTGTGTGGTAACACCAGGTAGTGTGTGATAACACCAGGTAGTGTGTGATAACACCAGGTAGTGTGGTAACACCAGGTGTGTGGTAACACCAGGTAGTGTGTGTAACACCAGGTAGTGTGTGAACACCAGGTAGTGTGTGGTAACACCAGGTAGTGTGTGTAACACCAGGTAGTGTGTGGTAACACCAGGTAGTGTGTGATAAACCAGTAGTGTGTGGTAACACCAGGTAGTGTGTGGTAACACCAGGTAGTGTGTGTAACACCAGGTAGTGTGTGATAACACCAGGTAGTGTGTGTGGTAACACCAGGTAGTGTGTGTAACACCAGTAGTGTGTGGTAACACCAGGTAGTGTGTGGTAACACCAGGTAGTGTGTGATAACACCAGGTGAACCAGGTGTGTGGATAACACCAGGTAGTGTGTGGTAACACCAGGTAGTGTGTGGTAACACCAGGTAGTGGTGGTAACACCAGGTAGTGTGTGGTAACACCAGGTAGTGTGTGGTAACACCAGGTAGTGTGTGGTAACACCAGGTAGTGTGTGGTAACACCAGGTAGTGTGTGGTAACACCAGGTAGTGTGTGGTAACACCAGGTAGTGTGTGGTAACACCAGGTAGTGTGTGGTAACACCAGGTAGTGTGTGGTAACACCAGGTAGTGTGTGATAACACCAGGTAGTGTGTGATAACACCAGGTAGTGTGTGGTAACACCAGGTAGTGTGTGGTAACACCAGGTAGTGTGTGGTAACACCAGGTAGTGTGTGGTAACACCAGGTAGTGTGTGATAACACCAGGTAGTGTGTGATAACACCAGGTAGTGTGTGGTAACACCAGGTAGTGTGTGGTAACACCAGGTAGGGTGTGATAACACCAGGTAGTGTGTGGTAACACCAGGTAGTGTGTGATAACACCAGGTAGTGTGTGGTAACACCAGGTAGTGTGTGGTAACACCAGGTAGGGTGTGGTAACACCAGGTAGTGTGTGGTAACACCAGGTAGTGTGTGGTCTTTGCTGATTACAATGACCACGCCAGGGCATGGAAGGAGTGGTATAGAGGGAGTGGCTGGAGGGAGTGACAGGAGGGAGTGACAGGAGGGAGTGGGAGGAGGGAGTGACAGGAGGACGTGGCAGGAGGGAAGGAGTTCGTGAGAAGGAGTGAGTAGCAGGAAGAAATGATCACATGGGAGGAGAGTTAAGTTCAGGTAGGAATGAGGAGTAAAGGAAGGGGTAAAGTGATGAATTAAGGGAGGGGTAGTGGGAGGGGTGGGAGGGAAGTTGGGGAGGGGTAGTGGCTTGGGTGGTGAGGGAGGGTATGATCAGCCTTGCTACCTGGTTAGTATGGATTGAGAGACCAGTAACTAGGACAAGTACTCTAGGTCAAGTGAAGGCTTTGTTATGATTCATTGTGTGGCAGTGCCTTCCCCTCACACACGCACACATTAGCGAAGAGGTGAGGTCAGGAGCTGTGACTTGACCCCTGCAACCACATATAGGTGAGTGCACACACAAAGACGGTGTGACCTGACAGGCGTCACCATGGATTCTACGAGAGGGAACAAAAACATTGCCCAGGACCACCAGCAAGGATCAACAGCAAGGCAATGAACACAAGACTGTTGCCAGAGATCTGGAAGACAGCGGATGTAGTCTCTATATCCAAGAAAGGAGACAGATAGGAAGCCTTGATCTACAGACCAGTTTCGCTGATATGCATAACATGCAAGGTAATGGAGAAGATAGTCAGAGAGTTGTTGACCATTTGGAGAGAACTGGCTCCATAAACAGTAAACGTATGTTCATAAATGGTAAATGTTACCTTACCAACCTGTTGGAATTCTATAACAAAGTAACGGGAGTGAGACAGGAGAGAGGGAGCTGGGTGGAATGCATTTTCTTAGACAGTACTCACCGTGAGGCTGAGGCAAAAGCTGGAGGTGCAGACAGCAATGACAGGGAACGTACTCCGGTGGATCAAAGAGTACCTATGAGGAAGGAGACAAAGGGTGAATGTCCGGGAAGAGACATCAGAAAGGGGACGTGTATCTAGTGGGGTGCCTTAAGGATCGGTATTAGGACCAGTACTGTTTCTGGTTTATGTAAATCATTAGCCAGATGGAATTAAGCTAGATGTATCTCTGTTTGTTGGTGATATAAAACTGATGAAAAGATGAATAACAAAGACTTGGAAAGGCTATAAATGGATCTGGGTAAACTGCAAGAGTGGTCAGATAAGTGGTTATTTGAATTCAACCTCAGCAAATGCAAGATCATGAAGATCGGGGAAAGGAACGAAAGACCGGACACAGTGTAAAGTCTCGGGACAGAGGCTACAGAGCTCACTCAAAGTGAAAGACCTTCTTTAGGGGTAAACATAGTGCTTAGCACTTCGCCAGAGGCTCACATCAGATGAATAACCTCTGCAGCCATTGCTTGTAGGGTAGCCTTGAGGAATCTCAACAAAAATTTATTTCGTGCACTTTGTACAGCATACGTCAGGCCCATCTTGGATTGCGAAGCACCAATAAGGAAACCATAACTGATGAACTATGTTAAGAAACTGGAGAAAGTGCAGAAGTACACAACAAGTCTTATTCCTGAGTTAAGGAGCAAGAGCTACGAGGAGATATTAATGAAATTGAATCTAACGACATTGGAGGATAGACGAACAAGGGGAGACGTGATAACATACACAATACTCGGGGAAATTAATAGGGTTGACAACGACAGGCTGTTTCAGTGACGAGAAACTGGAACCCAGAGACACAGCTGGAAGTTAATGATATAGATGAGCCAAAGGGATGTCAGGAAGCATTTCTGCAGTGGAACGGTCTTGTTTAGGAAGTAGTGGAGGCAGGTACGGTAAAACACAAACACACACACACGATGTCCCATGAGATATCTTGTTGCAAACCTCTGAACCCTCTCTTGCACATGGTTTATCACTGCTGGGTTCCATGTTGGGGGCTGCGTACTCCACGAGGGGCCTTATACACGTCCTGTATAATGTTTAACTATTGGTTAGGTTCCTAATGCCATTCCAAGATTTGCCAATTTCGCATATGCTGCTGATTCTGCAATTTTTGTGTACTCCTCTGTGACATATTTTAGATTCCAAGGTCCACCTTCTCTCTCTCTCTCTCTCTCTCTCTCTCTCTCTCTCTCTCTCTCTCTCTCTTGGTCAGTTTCTCTCCCTCTCTGAGGTGTAAGTCATTTCTGGTTATCATTCTCCTCTCTCGATCTTCATTACCTTCCATTCACTTGGGTTGTATTTCAATGGTTCTCTGGAAATGTGATTTTTGAAGGACTTTACAAATAGTATGAGGGGCATTTATTAAAAAGGTGTTCTCTTGAACGTGGACACAAGTGCAATGGTTCAATGATACCTGGTGCCTGGTACCTGGTACCTGGTGGCTGAGTGGAGAACCACCGTGGCCTGTCGAACCATGGTACTGATACATTCAACATTTGCGCAACACATTCAATACACTTGCACTCAAACACATGATATTCAACACACACTGAAACACACGACATTCAACACAAAGACACTGAAACATACGACATTCATCACACAAACACTGAAACACACAATATTCAACACACAAACACTGAAACAAACAATATTCAACACACAAACACTGAAACACACAATATTCAACACACAAACACTGAAACACACAACATTCAACACATAAACATTGTAACACACAACATTCAACACATAAACACTGTAACACACAACATTCAACACATAAGCACTGTAACACACAACATTCAACACACAAACACTGAAAAACACAACATTCAACACATAAACACTGTAACACACAACATTCAACACATAAACACTGAAACACACAACATTCAATACACTGTAACACAGAACATTAAACACTGAAACACACAACATTCTACACACAAACACTGAAACACACAACATTTAAGAAATAAACACTGAAACACACGACATTCAACACACAAAGACAGACAAAACAGTTTTTTGTCCGTCATGGCTTAACAAGTACTGGAATTCCTGGTAATTGTAAGAGATTAAAAATAATTCTAAAATATTTGTCACCTTAATGACCTGAGTTATTGTGCTGGTTATGTTCTGGTCCAGCTGTGACATCACCAGCTGGTGATGATGTGGTCCAGCTGTGACATCATCAGCTGGTGATGATCTGGTCAAGCTGTGACATCACCAGTTTGTGATGATCTGATCCAGCTGTGACATCACCAACTGGATGATGACCTGGTCCAGCTGTGACCTGGCCCAGCTGGTGATGACCTGGTCCAGCTTGTGATGACCTGGTCCAGCTTGTGATGACCTGGTCCAGCTTGTGATGACCTGGTCCAGCTGGTGATGGCCTAATCCAGTCATTCTTTGCACTGTACTAACACACCCTCACCCTTAACACTGTACCCAGTACCTGAGTACATTTTTACCTGCTGTCCTCCCAGAGTACCAAGTTGAGCTGCCAGAATAAATTGAATTGTGACGGTCCAATTGTGTTACTACGACCTCCCTTTATAATTAAGTTTGATTGTTTGAACCATTGCATTTGCTAACCATGGGAGGGAAGTAGAGGGCGTGGGAGTGAAGGTGAGGGCGTGGTAGACGAAGGTGAGGCGTGGGAAAGGAAGGTGAGGCGTGGTAGAAGACACAGGTGTGCACGAAAAAGGTACCCAGTCTTCAGGCTGGGGAGCCAAAGTGGTTATGAGGAGGAATTTGTCAAAGCCGCTGGATAATTTTATGCCCAACGAAGTGCATCTCATCACACCAAGACCAGCTATATTATGGCCAGGGCCTGGAGTGGTGGAAGTAGGTATTGTCTGGAGTGATGGAAGAAGGTACTGTCTGGAGTGATGGAAGTAGGTACTGTCTAGAGTGATGGAAGTAGGCACTGCCTATCTTGAAAATAGGTAATGTTAGTAGTTCCTAGAATTTTCGAAGTTATCATGGCCTGGAATGCTGGAAGCAAACTGTGTCTGGAATGTTGTAAGTAAGGCGAACTTGAACTCGTGAAGATAGAATTTCCTGGAACCGCGGAAGTAGACAGAACCTGGAGAACAGTAAGCAGGAAGAGCCGAGAACCACGGAAGCAAGCAAAACTTGGAGGACAATAAGCAGAAAGAACCTGGAATCACGGAAGTAGGCAGAGTTGAGACGGTGGATTAAGTCCAGCACGTCTTCAAGATCCCTGAGAAAGATGCTGGCCCAGACCCACCTCCTTCAAGTGGGCTGAGCGGTGGGACCAGCGGTGGGCCCGAGAGGTGGGCCCGAGAGGTGGACTGAACGGTGGAGACAAGGAGAACAGATAAACGTGATGGAAGCAGATAGAAGTGTCAGCGTGAATGCTCAACGAGTGTACGGTCTACAATTTTCTCTCTTCTCACCCACAGGAAGGGTAAGGAGTTAGGATGGTGGTGGGGGGTTAAACAGAGAGGGATGGAAGTAGGAAGGAGAGTCGTGCTGAGCAGTGTGTCATGAGCAGGAGGGAGTTAAACAACGAGGGATAGTAATATCCCCCTGATATAGGCCGGACTGAACATCTCCAAATCTCACCTCATCAACTGTCTCTAGTATACGGGGTGTTTCAAAAAGATGGAACCAATTTCAAAGCATACTGCTTTAACTTGACTCACGAAATCGTAATGACACGATTGCAAACAAACCATACCACGGGTGGGGTTCGAACCCGCGGTCAGAGAGTCTCAGAACTCCAGACCGTCGCGTAAGCCACTGGGCCAGCTAGCTTCAATAAGATTCATCCAACTAGGTATATTTCTACATCATAGGAAGGTTAGCATAGGCACCACTGTGTCCACAAATGCAAGTTTTTACAGACGAATCTCCCGCTAGCATGGTCGTGACGAACTCTAGCTCAAGTCCCCCTCAAAGCCGTCAACATGACTCACGAAATCGTAATGACACGATTGTAAACAAACCATACCACGGGTGGGGTTCGAACCCGCGGTCAGAGAGTCAGAGAGTTCGTCACGGCCATGCTAGCGGGAGATTCGTCTGTAAAAACTTGCATTTGTGGACACAGTGGTGCCTATGCTAACCTTCCTATGGTGTAGAAATATACCTAGTTGGATGACTCTTATTGAAGCTAGCTGGCCTAGTGGCTTACTCGACGGTCTGGAGTTCTGAGACTCTCTGACCGCGGGTTCGAACCCCACCCGTGGTATGGTTTGTTTTCATACTGCTTTAAAATTGGGTATTCTTTTGAAACACCCCGTATCATTCACCTAGTTTAAAAATGAGACACTTGTGCAACATTTTGGAATCTTTACTGAGGAAACGTTTCGCCAGCCAGTGACTTCTTCAGTCCAGCACAGAAGAAGATGAGAAGGAGTTTGAGGTAATCAGTCCCTCAGCTTGGAGTCGATATCTTCAGTCCATCATATGCTCAGAGAAGCTGCTTATATACTGCAGTCAAGTGAGTTGAAGCAGGAGGAGGCGGAGTCACTAATGGACAAATTAGTGTGAGTATATCATGCCTATAGGTTAGGCAAGCGTTCAGGAAATCCCTATAGTCTGCTGAGCGGTCGAAACGTCTTCTAATGAAGACACCAGGTGTTTCACATGTGTTTTAGTAACCTAAAATAACTAATATTCTATTTTGGCATCAGCGTAGATGCTTCAGTAAGAGACACGTTAGAAAACAGACGTTTATTTGGACGCTGTGTTGCCTTCTGGAGGTGGTGAGAGTCTCTTGTCTGGTAATAATTTCTACAAGATATCTCGAGCAGCAGTATCACGACGACCATTAGTTGACGTCAGGCAGCGTGCCCCTGTCCTCTGGCGAGACCTGTGGTCAGAAGTGAGCACGGGACCACTTAATGGGTGTGTTAGTGAGTTCTGTGGTCAGAAGTGAGCACGGGACCACTTAATGGGTGTGTTAGTGAATACTGTGGACAGAACTGCGCACGGGACGACCTAATGGGTGTGTGTAGGTGAGTACTGTGGACAGAACTAAGCACGGGACGGCCTAATGGGTGTGTTAGTGAGTACTGTGGACAGAACTAAGCACGGGGTGGCTTGGTGGGTGAATGAAGGTGAGGATGGTGGGAAGAACTCCACACTCGACGAGTCTAGGCCTGAGGCAGAGTACACAGGCGTACATAGCTTCTCCACAGTCGAGTGGGCGTCAGGGTTATGTCAGAAATTTTAGAAATGTTGGCAAAGTTTAGAATCTCGTTCATGGAAAATTCATGTGGAATGTCAGTCTTTAGTCTAATAACGGTTCGCTGAACACAATCTTATTATCACTCATTTGGCTGTTATCTTCAGTGTAAATTTCATCTGTTTTATTAAGCAAGGTCCCAATTACTGGATGTGTCTGTTGCCCTGAATTTTGTCCATTGAGAACAAAGTAAATTTGGTTTATATTAAGTTTATTCCATGGTGGAGGTGGAAAAGAATTCTTCCTCCGTAAGCCATGCGTGTCGTAAGAGGCGACTAAAATGCCGGGAGCAAGGGGCTAGTAACCCCTTATCCTGTATATATTACTAAAAGTAAAACGAAAAACTTTCGTTTTTTTCTGTTTAAGTGACCCTGCCTCGGTGGGAGACGGCCGCTGCATTGAAGAAAAAAAAGGTTTTTGTTGGCTTTTGGGTTCATCTTTCTGGACTCTTTATGATACATTCAGTTTGTATTGTTTTTTGCTCTTAGGAAAGTCTGGAATCACTGAGAGGTTCTGTGGTTCTTCGTCTTCACATCTAGAGGGAAAGTCTCCCTGTTTCTGAATGACATCTTCTCTTACGTCTTAATGACTTGTAGCGTCACTGGACTCATCCTCTCGAGACACAGGTTTAAATCCAGGTTACTCACACTATCTTTCCAGCATATTACAGGAAGGTGATGATTTATTAGATCCCAATTGCTGTATTTATTTTTGAACTTAAATTTGTTCAATACACTCCCATGGCTTTGTTTTGCTGCTCAAGATCATTATATGCAGGTCTGAACCACCCTAGGGTTCTGGTCTGAGTTTGTTGGATACATTACACTGCTAAGTTCCGCATAAGAACCTCATCATTTGTGAAATAAAGGTCAAGGGTATTGTGGTGGGTTCCACTAGTTGCTGCCAGAGGCGAATTTAATCCCCGAGTCTTAATATCTAAACTGCCTATTTGGCCCTTTCTTGCTCTCTCAGCAGTTGCAGTTTTTTGGTGGTTCATTTATGTTCATGTTTTTTGCTGCCTAAACTTCGATTACGTCACTTTTGATATTGAATATCTCAGCGCAGATGAGCGACTAATCATACTCAGGAGACTCACGCAGGAGACTCACGCAGGAGACTCACGCAGGAGACTCACGCAGGAGACTCACGCAGGAGACTCACGCATGAGACTCACGCAGGAGACTCACGCAGGAGACTCACGCAAGAGACTCACGCAGGAGACTCACGCAGGAGACTCACGCAAGAGACTCACGCAGGAGACTCACGCAAGAGACTCACGCAGGAGACTCACACAGGAGACTCACGCAGGAGACTCACGCAGGAGACTCACGCAGGAGACTCACGCAGGAGACTCACGCAAGAGACTCACGCAGGAGACTCACGCAGGAGACTCACGCAGGAGACTCACGCAGGAGACTCACGCAGGAGACTCACGCAGGAGACTCACGCAGGAGACTCACGCAAGAGACTCACGCGGGAGACTCACGCAGGAGACTCACGCAAGAGACTCACGCAGGAGACTCACGCAAGAGACTCACGCAGGAGACTCACACAGGAGACTCACGCAGGAGACTCACGCAGGAGACTCACACAGGAGACTCACGCAGGAGACTCACGCAGGAGACTCACGCAGGAGACTCACGCAGGAGACTCACACAGGAGACTCACGCAGGAGACTCACACAGGAGACTCACGCAGGAGACACACGCAGGAGACTCACGCAGGAGACTCACGCAGGAGACTCACGCAAGAGACTCACGCAGGAGACTCACACAGGAGACTCACGCAGGAGACTCACGCAGGAGACTCACACAGGAGACTCACGCAGGAGACTCACGCAGGAGACTCACGCAGGAGACTCACGCAAGAGACTCATGCAGGAGACTCACACAGGAGACTCACGCAGGAGACTCACACAGGAGACTCACGCAGGAGACTCACGCAGGAGACTCACGCAGGAGACTCACGCAGGAGACTCACAGGAGACTCACACAGGAGACTCACACAGGAGACTCACGCAGGAGACTCATGCAGGAGACTCACCAGGAGACTCACGCAGGAGACTCACGGCAGAGACTCACACAGGAGACTCACACAGGAGACTCAACAGGAGACTCAGCAGGAGACTCACACAGGAGACTCACGCAGGAGACTCACACAGGAGACTCACGCAGGAGACTCACACAGGAGACTCACACAGGAGACTCACACAGGAGACTCACACAGGAGACTCACGCAGGAGACTCACGCAGGAGACTCACGCAGGAGACTCACACAGGAGACTCACACAGGAGACTCACGCAGGAGACTCACACAGGAGACTCACGCAGGAGACTCACACAGGAGACTCACACAGGAGACTCACGCAGGAGACTCACACAGGAGACTCACACAGGAGACTCACGCAGGAGACTCACACAGGAGACTCACACAGGAGACTCACGCAGGAGACTCACACAGGAGACTCACACAGGAGACTCACGCAGGAGACTCACACAGGAGACTCACACAGGAGACTCACACAGGAGACTCACACAGGAGACTCCCCCACTAAGGGTCCTCATGATTACGGTCACATTTAATACCTGTCCTTGGGTATCTATATTTCGTTGCAAAACGAGTTGTTTTACTTGGGTGTTTGTGAAAGTTGCAACTATTGCAATGGACTCTTTGAGGAGGCCGCTAATAAACGTTATTTTGTTATTGCCACCCTTTTAAGACCTCTCATTTTTACAAACAATAAAGATTTTATATCATGTATTTTTATTTTAATATTTGCGACTTTGATATGGCAGCCAGTGTTTTATTTTTCCCAAATTCAACATAGCTGTGAGGCGGTGGATAATATTTTGGTCACTTCTTGTCATTCTTTTCATCTTCCTGGCAGAAAAAAACAATTACTGGGTCCTGTATGGCTGTCAATACCTGGAGAGGGTTTCGGGGGTCAACGCCCCCTCGGCCCGGACCGTGACTAGGCCTCGCTGGTTAATTTGATGGTCAATAAATTAGACACATGTTCAACACTTGCGTACTTTTATTATGAAAACGTTTCACATATTGCACATGTGTCTAATATATCAACTTATGGGTGACGGGGCTCCAACCTCATGATCAGTTGTGAGATACTGACGAAGGCGACGACGAAAAAAAGGCTCGATTTTACACAATGATTCTGAATCTACTTAGAACCCCAGGAGATGAGGTCAGGGCTGAATCTGGCGAATGGTTACCTGCCGTGAAGAGGGTTGCACTCCTCGTGGCGAAACGTTGCAAACAAACTAGGCCCAGCAAAATAGCACCTGGTGCTCTTTGTGTTAAAGTGGTGTTTCCTACTTGGCTATGTTTAACACTTTTATGGTCAAAAAAATTGTCAGGTTAAGTTAGATTAGGTTAGACTAGGTTAGGTTAGACTATATTAGGTTAGGTTAAGTTAGGTTAGGCTAGGTTAGGTTAGGCTAGGTTAGGCTAGGCTAGGTTAGGTTAAGAGATACTGAACGAAAGTTAAAATCCTCTCTCGTTGTCCTTTTAATCATTAGAATGAACTATGCCTAAGGAATATAGCGGTAACTGTCTATATGTCAGCTAAGAACCTGACAGACAGACAGTTACCGTTATACTCCATTACTATTACTACCTACAACGACTCTATTAGGCTTTTACGTCTCACTTTAATATATATATATATATATATATATATATATATATACGTATATATATGCGACAAAATGTCGCATTATCTGCGCATGCGTCCTTGTACCTAACATGATAAAGTCTGTCACCAGGTACGTATGTATAATAGTACCAGTGTGGTGCAATAAACAGTAAACAGTTGATATCTCAACATGCACAACAACCACTGTGAAAGAACGGTGAACTTCCAAGCGCTTTCGTGACTTCTCACATTATCAACACACCAGCGTGTGTCCCCTCCGCTTCAGTTCTCAATAAAAGCTTCGTTCATTTGACGAGTGTGACCTTTATGAAGGCTTGTATGCGACACTACGAGCAGGTGTACCGCGACTTTGGTGACTTGGTTGAGAATTACGTTCCTGCAGGCACTGCTGCAACGAGGGGGAGAAGAGTGTTATGCTCTCTAGGGAGAGGGGCAGGGAAATAGGGAAGAGCGATAGAAGAGAGAAATAAAGGGAGGAAAGGTAGAGGGGAAGATAAAGGTAGAGAAATGACAGGACGGGTGGAGGGAGAGAGAGAACCGTGGAAAGGAGAGATGGAGGGAAAGGGGAAAAATGAGCAGAAATGAGAGATTAAAGATGCTGTGTAGTTACACAGCCTAGTGTAGTGAAGATAGACGATGCTGTGGAGGTGCACAGGCTAGTGTAGTGAAGATAGACGATGCTGTGGAGGTGCACAGGCTAGTGTAGTGAAGATAGACGATGCTATGGAGGTGCACAGGCTAGTGTAGTGAAGATAGACGATGCTGTGGAGGTGCACAGGCTAGTGTAGTGAAGATAGACGATGCTGTGGAGGTGCACAGGCTAGTGTAGTGAAGATAGACGATGCTGTGGAAGTGCACAGACTAGTGTAGTGAAGATAGACGATGCTGTGAAGGTGCACAGACTAGTGTAGTGAAGATAGACGATGCTGTGGAGGTGCACAGACTAGTGTAGTGAAGATAGATGATGCTCTGAAGGTACACAGACTAGTGTAGTGATGATATATGACTCTGTGAAGGTACACAGCCTAGTGTAGTGAAGTTGAATGACTGTCTGAAGTAAATATGCTCAATGTTTGGATAGTGTAAAGTATTTACCAAGTGAACGTCACTTTCTTTTGAGATTAAACGTTCTTTCTTTAAATAAATACTTGACGAAATGCGAGGAGTGGCAGAAGGATGGAGAACCAACGTGCAAGAAATTAGAGAGAGAGAGAGAGAGAGAGAGAGAGAGAGACTTGCTTTTCAGAAAATTAGGAAAATCTGCAGTGTGCGGCTGCCTTATTTTAAATGATAGTTAGAGTGGGAATACCTGTGTGCTGCTACACTATTCTACATGAGAGGCACACAGTGGGAACAAAAGTTAGCTATGTTTCTCCGACATGTTCCATCGCGCAAGACGGGTCACATAAAATTTGTAATGAAATCCGTCAGCCTGAGCTGGGAGACTTCAGTAAATTAGATTAGAGTTTCCTACCGAAGTGGCTAGTTTATTGTGCACCACATATCACTCCTGTGGATGATGATATAAGTGTATATACAAACGAGTCCAAAAAAGGGGCTAACAGATATGTAAATCTCAGTATACATTGCATACATGTATATAATGCATATATAATGCAGCATAGCGAGTAAAGAGAGCTAGCAGGCAAATAAAAAAATATAAATGAAAACAGGAAAATGTAATAAAGACGAGAAAATTGATGATCAGAAAGACCTAAGAGGAAAAAAAGAGAAAAAGAGGTTGGGAAGAGGGTAAAAAAAAGGAAGGGAAAAACTAGTGTTAACAGTATAATAATTCTAAGAGAGGAAAGGCAGGAAGAGTGAGTGTTGGGAGTAAAGTGGCAGGATTGCCTTTCCCACCTCCCTCATCCCTCAACATCCCTCCCTCATCCCCCAACACCCCTCCCCCAAGCCTCCAACTCCCCTCCCCAAGCCCCCAACACCCCTCCGCCAGCCCCCACTACCGGCTGCTTCTCGCCACATCTATTACCCCAACATCCTCAGTATTAAGACCTGGGCGAATTCTTAATAGCGTTTCAAGACGTGTATTTTACCTCCATTAGACGAGGCCAAAAATAATTCACGGAGGCCAGCAACAGAGAAACATTACTTTGTGTTTCAACTAGAGTTGCGCTGCAACTTTTATATATACATGTATATATATATATATATATATATATATATATATATATATATATATATATATATATATATATATGGTACAAAAGATTTGAGAGATACATTGTTGATATAAAGATGGCATATACAGTACACGAGGTGAGAGATACATGTCTAGTACATATTGTTACATCTTTGTCACTGATTATAATGCGAAAATCTCATCCAGCTCTTCCGAGCTGGTGCGCGTGCCCAGAATACAGCATGCATTACCCCTCTGAACAGCAGCGCTGAGTCGCTGGAACAGAAAACTAGCTGCCCTGGGATCCCTAGTTACCCTGTTGAGTCTTTTGCCCAGCTCCTTGAGGAACTTAGATGCACTCTTTCCCCATGAGCCAAGGGTCTCTGAGCCTATGGGAACAAACATATAATGATATATATATATATATATATATATATATATATATATATATATATATATATATATATATATAATAACATTTCTCGTGTATTTCCATGGTTTTGTTTTTAATTAGGTTTTTCAAGTGGAATTAAGTTTATTTGGGTACAGGTAGACATAAATACAGTTACACAAATTATCATTCATAGTAACATATGTATAAGTCATCTAGGATAACCGATAAAAAGTCAAAGTGACTTATTTCCATTGAGGTCGTTGCATCACATACAGTGCCTGTACACTGAAGAAAGGGGTGGGGATGTTACACCTCAGAGGGACGTTTGAAATGTGATCTTTGTGCACTTCTGGCAAGACAGCTATTGAATGAATGATAGTGAGTGTTTTTTTTTTTTTTTGGGGGGAGGTCACCTTATGTTGGTGCGAGATGGTTGAAACTACATACAGTATTTGATCACAGAGGAATCCCAAGACTGCAGTCAGCCTGCCAGGAAGGTCCTAGAGCACCACACCAGCACGGCAGGTAGTGTTACGTGTTCAGTGAGAACACTAGACATGTTCCCCCCACCAATAGCTACATTCGGGGAAAGATAAGCTCAGGCATTAATATTATTCTCCTCCCGTTTAGATACCACCTCGCGAGCAGTAAACAAATCAATACGTCCAGGGAAACAAGCGGTTTTAAAGCCAAGAGTGTCTAGACTCTACAGTAGTGGCTCCCAAACTTTCCTTCGCCACGGATCCCTTTTTTTAAATCAAATTTCCCAGGGACCCCAGATTTTTGAAAGGTCTTTCTACTCAAACCGAGTTTATTAACCAACAACAAACTTGTTTTCCCAGTTTCATCTATCAGTTGAAAGACATACGTAACTGAGTATGCAATTAATGGCAGCATTAAAATAACTTACTTGTTTAATGAGATGGTTGATGTTGCTTTGTTGAAACTGTGCTCTGAATTTTAGGTTCAGTGCCAGACAGTTTTAAACGTAGATCAAGTTATACATTCACTGTTCCCGTGTTTTGATTTTACATAAAACAGCTGGGACAAAAGCCTACTCACATAAATATGTAGCGGGGAATGGAATTAAATATCTCAGTGCTTTGTATGGCAGTTCTGGCTACTCAAGACTCCTATGCAACCAAAAACCTGATAAGTTGTGCGTTGGAGCTTTGGCGTCTTCAATTCCCCAGCCCATAAAAAAAGACCAACAGTTTAAAAAAGCGTCTAAAAGAATTAGACTATTCCTGCCGATTTAGAAACGGCTTTAAAGTTTTGCCTTATAGTGAGTAACTTTACATTTTGCACTGCAGCCTCTTGTAGTTTTCAACTTAGCTCACGGACCCCAGTACTAATTTTGCGGACCACCAGGGGTCCAGGGACCACAGGTTGGGAACCACTGCTCTAGAGCCTACCTGCCTTCATGGGAGCCTGCCTAGACTCATGGGTTCGAACTACTTGTTTCCTTGGTTGTACTGATATATATATATATATATATATATATATATATATATATATATATATATATATATATATATATATATGTATATTTAATGCTGAGCCAAACCACAAGGGTATATACACGGAGAGGTGTATAGAGTATATATCAGAGAATATACAGTACACCTGGAGACATATACTTATCAGAGTATATAGACCAAAGTGTATATAAGTGTTTATACACCTAAAGTGCACCTACAAGTGTATATTTACTAATGTATATACAAAGTCTGTACGTCTGTCTCTGTGCTGTGTATATCAGGTATATATAACCTGTTAGGTTATATATACCTGATATACATATATATACAACACATATACATACTGTCGGTAATTCTAGCAACATTAATAGTATATACCAGGCGTACAGCACCTTCCTGGTAGTGTACAGGTGACACAACCTTAATAACCCTCGCTTACACGGAAGCCTTTAAACACCATACACCACCTAGCCACACTAGAGCCTCACCATACACCACCTAGCCACACTAGCGCCTCACCATACACCACCTAGCCACACTAGCGCCACACCATAGATTAATCATCGGTGGGAGGTTTACCGCCGGCTTAAACCAGGTCACGTTTGTCAGCGAGGTCAAACACTGCCGCTGGTCCTAATATCCGGAGCACCTGCTGCCTAGCTGGTGACTTACTTAAACTTATATATATATATATATATATATATATATATATATATATATATATATATATATATATATATATATATATATATATATATATAGAATGGGGTCCACCTCTAGTGCAAATTGTGGGACCCATAGCCTCGGAGAAGTGGATAAAAGGCATCAAGGAAGAATATTTGGATTTCTTCCTGAAGCCGTTGAATATTCCACTTCTCCTACCACCCATCCTATATACACACATACATACATATAAATGCTTTATTAATAGACAGAATATATATATATATACACTGATCTCTGCCGACGAGACTCGAACCAGAGATCAGTGTTAATATTTGCCTGTTTCAATCCTATATATATATATATATATATATATATATATATATATATATATATATATATATATATATATATTACCCGCTGGTATACCTTTTCTCTTTTATTTTGCCTCTAGCGTTGCTACCCCTTGAGTGTGTGTGTGTACTAACCTAGCTGTGGTTCCAGGGGTCGATTCATAGCTCTTGGTCCCGCCTCTTCTCTGGTTGCTAATAGGTCCACTCTCTCCCTTCTCCATAAGTTTTATCGTATCTCTTCTTAAAGCTATGTATGGATCCTGCCTCTACTACATCATTCTCCAGACTGTTCCACTTCCTGACAACTGTATGACTGAAAAAGTATTTCCTAACATCCCTGTGACTCATCTGAGTTTTCATCTTTCAGTTGTGACCTCTTGTTGCTGTGTCCCATCTCTGAAACATCCTGTCTCTATCCACCTTGTCCATTCCTCTCATGATTTTATATGTCTTTATCATGTCCCCTCTGTCCCTCTTGTCCTCCAGTGTCGTCAGGTTGATTTTCCTTAACATCTCCTCGTAGGGAATGCCCCTTAGCTCCGAGACTAGCCTTGTTGCAAACCTTTGCTCTTTCTCTAATTTCTTGACGTGTTTGACCAGGTGTGGGTTCCATACTGGTGCTGCATACTCTAATATGGGTCTGACGTACACGGTGTACAGTTTCTTGAACAACTCCTTACCTAGATGTCGAAACGCTACTCTTAGGTTTGCCAGGCTGCTCCAGCAGTTATTTGGTTAATGTGTGCGCCTCAGGAGATGTGCTGGAAATGACGCACACCCCAAGATCCTTTTTCTTGAGTGAGCTTTGCAGCCTTTGACCTCCTAGGCTGTACTCCTTCTACGGTCTTCTTTGTCCTTCCCAAAACTTCATGACTTTGCACTTGCTGCGGTTAACTCCAGGAGTCATTTGTTGACCAAGACTTACAGTCTGTCCAGATCTCCTTGTAGGCTCACCTGATCCTCCTTCATTTGTATTCTCCTCATTAGCGTCAAATCGTCTGCCAACAGGGACACCTCTGAATCTATCCCTTCCGTCATGTCATTCACATATACAAGAAACAGCACCGGACCCATGACTGACACTTGTGGAACCCTACTTGACAAATGCACCCACTTTGACACCTCGTCACGTACCAACACAAGTTGTTTTCTTCCTTTCAGGTATTCCCTGATCCACTGAAGTACTTTCCCTGTTATTCCTGTCTGCTTCTTTAGCTTTTTAACCAATCTCCTGTGTGGTACTGTGTCGAAAGCCTTCTTACAGTCCAAGAAGATGCAGTCTACCCAGCCCTCTCTCTCCTGTCTTACTTCTGTTATCTTATCGTAGATCTCCAGTAGGTTTGTGTGTGTGTGTGTGTGTGTGTGTGTGTGTGTGTGTGTGTGTGTGTGTGTGTGTGTGTGTGTGTGTGTGTGTGTGTATTAGCTCATAATCAGACTAAATAACATACATTCTTATGTTCTTGTCCTCATTCGCTATCACCTTCCTTCTCCTATTTATATTCTACTCTTTTCTGTCCCCATTATTTGTTTACATTCTTCCCACTTCTTGCTACTTTTATCTGCTTAATGTACTACCTCTTCATTCTTTACTTCCACTCTAGACCCTTCTTCTCTCCCTCAGAAGAGGAAAGAACTCAGTCCCAGGACTGAAGACTGACTCAGTCCCAGGACTGAAGACTGACTCAGTCCCAAGACTGAAGACTGACTCAGTCCCAAGACTGAAGACTGACTCAGTCCCAGGACTGCAGACTGACTCAGTCCCAGCACTGAAGACTGACTCGGTCCCAAGACTGAAGACTGACTCAGTCCCAAGACTGAAGACTGACTCAGTCCCAGGACTGAAGACTGACTCAGTTCCAGGACTGGACTGAAGACTGACTCAGTTCCAGGACTGGACTGAAGACTGACTCAGTTCCAGGACTGGACTGAAGACTGACTCAGTCCCCGGACTAAAGACTGACTCAGTCCCAGGACCGAAGACTGACTCACTCCCAGGACTGAAGACTGACTCAGTCCCAGGACTGAAGACTGACTCAGTCCCAGGACTGAGGATTGACTCAGTCCCAGGACTGAAGACTGACTCAGTCCCAGGACTGAAGACTGACTCAGTCCCAGGACTGAAGACTGACTCAGTCCCAGGACTAAAGACTGACTCAGTCCCAGGACGGAAGACTGACTCACTCCCAGGACTGAAGACTGACTCAGTCCCAGGACTGAAGACTGACTCAGTCCCAGGACTGAGGATTGACTCAGTCTCAGGACTGAAGACTGACTCAGTCCCAGGACTGAAGACTGACTCAGTCAAAGGACTAAAGACTGACTCAGTCCCAGGACGGAAGACTGACTCACTCCCAGGACTAAAGACTCAGTCGTGCTTACAGAATCTCAGTCTGCCAGACTCAAGACTCGGCTTGTACTACCTTTGATCCCCCCCCCCGTGTGCAAGTGGAATATAAGGCTCAGAGAAGCCTGGATCAACCACTACCTGCACTGCCACTATCCACCACATCCATTACCTGTGCTGCCACTACCACCCTCTAGATACGCTAACAGCATCTACTACCTCCGACACCACCACACACTTTCTGCGCTACCAGCATTCACTTTCCCCTCTCTACCACCACCATCACCACCACCATCACCACCACCCCCACCACACAAAGCTTTGTACAACCAGAATTTTTTTCAAGTGTAAATTTTCAGAGTGGACAATGGCGTACTAGGAAGACACTTAAGAAAACTTTCCATGAGAAGATTATCCAGTGGCCAATTTGCTAATCGTACCCTAACACACACACACACACACACACACACACACACACACAAAGAGAGTCAAAAATAAAGAGGACGCCAAGAGGTGCAGGATATCAAACACTGAACAGAGAAAGAGGTGTTAGGTAAATGGACACAGATGCAACTAATATGACATTTATTGCAGCAACATTTCGCTCTCAAGGAGCTTTGTCAAGCCGTTACAAACATTAGAAAAAACATAAAGTGAGCTGAATACATTAAAGGCCCTGGAACATGACATTGTCATATGGATCCTGAGAGAAGGAGCGGAAGCACTGTCTGAGCCACTAGCTTAGACCAGATCAGTAAACAACGGAGAGAGATCTGAAATTCAGCAAGTGTAGTCCTTATATTTAAGAAAGGAGACCCACTGGAAGCATCAGACCACTGACCAATGCCACTTGAAAGCCCACTATATCAGGTAATGAGGATCATTAGGAGAGTGGTAGAGCACTTAGAAAGAAGTTGTTTCAGAAACAGTAACCAGCATGGGTTACTGTTGGAATTTTAGCAAAAAGGAGCAGACGTGAGACAGGAGAAAGAGAGTGGAATGGGTGGACTGCATCTTCTTGCATCGTAAGAAGGTCTTTGATAAAGTACTGTACCTCACAAGAGACTGAGGCAAGCACTTGAGGTGCAGGCAGGAATAACGCTGAAGGCGTAAAGGACCTTAATTCTGGGGAAGGTCTCTTGATCCAAAGAGCAGAAGCTACCCTTGTTTTCCATGGATCGTAACTACTATTTCCCCATTTCCCAAACTTTGTATAACATGTATTTGTTCATTGTATCATTTATTTGCTTAATATTTTATTTATATGTAAACTACAGTTTGCATACTACACAAAGAAATAAAGTTGTTTATTTTGTTTTGAAGTTTCGCTCTGTGTAGAACTTTATCAAGCTTTTGGTAAAGCTCTACACGGTGCGAAACGTTGTCCCGATAAAGCTTTCTTCTCAACCTGAAGCCTATTTACTCCGCCTGCGTGCGTGCTGACTTGCCTGCTCTTCCACAGGTGATGCAGAAGTCATGTCGCTGCGCCTTCATGTACGGGGAGCTGACGGACAAGGAGACCATCTCCAGGATCGAACAGTGTCTGGAGAACCAGCAGCAGGACCAGTTCGAGATCCTCCTCTACAAGAAGAACCGTGAGTGACTACACCCTTGTCTTGATGTACCTTGAGGCGCTAATGCTCACTCTGGGGCCCGTTGTGCCATGCCCACTTTGGGTGGGGCCTCTTGTGTTAAGCTCGCAATAGGGTCAGCTGTGCTATGCTCACTCTAGGGTCTGTCGTGCTGTGCTCACTCTGGGGCCTCTTGTGTTATGCTCACTTTGGGGCCAGTTTTGTTATGCTCACTCTGGGGCCTATTATTGCGCTCATTCTGGGGCCTCTTGTATTATGCTCACTTTTGGGGACCTGTTACGTTATGCTCATTCTGGGGCCTGTTGTTCAATGCTCACTCGGGGTCTCTTGTGCTATGCACAGTTTGGGGTCTGTTGCCACTCTCTCTAGGGCTGTCTTATGTCACACTCCCTTTGGTTCCTGTTGTGTCACACTCTGGTGCCTATTTTTTCACACTCTGGGGCCGCTTCTGATATGCTCACTTTGGGACCTATCTTGTCATGCTCACTCTGGGGCTTGTGTAATGCTCACACTGAGACCTGTCATGCTCACTCTGGGGCTTGCTATTATTCTCGTACCATTTGTGTTATGCTTTTCGCACGTTAAGAGAGTGCATTTTATAGGGTCATTATGTTATGCTCATTTTGGGGTAATGAGATTCATGCTCATTCAAGGGCAATGAGGCCTGATTGATATGTTCAGTTAGAGACTATATTGTTATCTTTGCTCAGGGTTTATGATACCCTAAAATTATCACCACTCAGATGCTATGACATCATTGAATAATGCTCAATCAGGGCCTATGATACTATTATGTTATTCTCACTTAAGGGCTATGATAGCAATAAGTTTTGCTCACTCAGGGACTTTGATACTTTTAAGTTATCTTCACTGAGGAGCAATTAGTCCGTTATGGTATAATAAGGGGCAATGAAATTGTTCAGCCTTGAGGTTACCACATTATAAAGGACAACGAAGCTGTTTTATGCTCACTCAGGGGCAATACGGCTGTTATGGTAGGCCTGTTGTAATCCTGTTGCTATTGTTTTTCACTACGTTCACTGTAGCTACTGTATATACTGCGCTGTGAAGGACTGAATGGGAGGGGCCGTGATACTGCCCGTTATGCTTGTTCAGGGGCCTACTATGCTTGTCGAGGGGCCTGTTATGCTTGTCGAGGGGCCCGTTATGCTTGTCGAGGGGCCCGTTATGCTTGTTGAGGGGCCCGTTATGCTTGTCGACGGGCCCGTTATGCTTGTTGAAGGGTTGTCATGCTCACTGAGGAGCGACCGTCATGCTTACTGATGGGCTCATCATGCTTGTTCTGGGGGCCATTATGCTCGTTGAGGGGCGACCGTCATGCTTATTGAGGGGCTGACTTTCTATTAAACTTTTCTGTCCAGTAGTATGCAGTAGTATCTAAAAATTGCCATAATTTATATATATATATATATATATATATATTTTTTTTTAAAAAAATAGTATGTATGTATACATATACATATATGCAATAAAATCACAGTAAACAGGTGATATCACAATATACAGAACAATCACTTTGAAAAATAGTGAAATTCCAGCATTTTGTGACTTCTCACATTATTAAGGAACTTGATAATGTGAGAAGTCACGAATGCCCTTGGAATTTCACTTTTTTTCACTGTGGTTTTCCTACATTATATATATATATATATATATATATATATATATATATATATATATATATATATATATATATATATATATTCTTCAGTGGTTCTGGGAAGACAATGTCCCTACAGCACCACAGAGTATATTTCAGTACTATTTTTGCAGTTTTCAGTAATTATAACCCATAGCGTCCCTTAATACACTCTACGTCATCCACCCTTTAAAACTGAATCATAACCTCACGGTAGTGCCAACGTAAGTGGCAGAAGAATCACTCGCTCGCTCGTGTTGAAACTTTTATCACTCACTTATTCAGTTAGTAAGCCTTACGTAGTTAGACATGATCTAGATTAAGTGCTTGAAACTTCTGCTAGGCATTACAACTGGACGTATCAACTACAAACAGTACTGTTATCAGAGACATTACCTACAAACGGTACTGTTGCTAGGCACATTTAACTAGAAACGGTACCGTTACTAGACATTTAACTACAAACGGTACTGTTACTAGACACATTAATGACAAATGGTACTGTTGGTAGGCACATTTAACTAGAAACGGTACCGTTACTAGACATTTAACTACAAACGGTACTGTTACTAGACACATTAATGACAAATGGTACTGTTGGTAGGCACATTTAACAACAAACGGTAACGTTACTAGACATTTAAATTCAAACGGTACTGTTACTAGACATATTAACTACAAACAGTTTTGTCAGTAGACAACAAACAGTACTGTTACTAGACATATCAATAATACAAATCAAATTGACATATATATTAGATATGCAAATTAATATGTCAACATGGTATCTAGATATACGAACATGATATTAATATAACATCAATTGGATATCAATTACATATCAACCTGATATCAATTAAATATCACCTTGACATCAACCATATATCAACATAACATCAACTAGACATCAATATGACATCAACTAGACATCAATATGACATCAACTAGACATCAATATGACATCAACTAGATATCAACATGACATCAACTAGACATCAATATGACATCAACTAGATATCAACATGACATCAATATGACATCAACTAGATATCAACATGACATCAACTAGACACCAACTAGATATCAACGTGACATCAACTAGGCGTCAACATGGCATCAACTAGACGTCAACCTAACATCAACTAGACATTAACATGACATCAACTAGAAATATCAACTAGACATTAACATGACATCAACTAGAAATATCACCCATGAATGTCAATATGTCATCAACTATACATCAACTAGATGTCGACTTAATATCAACACATCAACAAAATATCAACATGACATCAACTAGATATTAACGCGACATCAACATGGCGCACTTACATCACTAAAAAGTGAAGCCTAGTAAACATCAACACTTGGTGAGGTAGAAAGGAAGAGGAGGAGAAGAAGAGAAGGAAAAGAGAAGTGAGAGAAACAAAAAAGAGAGAAGAGGGCCAAGAGAACAAGAGAACACTGAGAAAGTCCAGTAAAGAAAGAATTGGAAATAATGGATTGAAATTGAATATTTAGATTTAGAAATATTTAGAATATTTAGTTTTAGAAGTAATCCCCATAGCAGGTTCACCTGTGACGGCCACATCTTTGAGAAGTTAGGTGAAGGTGAACAGCCAAAATAAGGTGCTCCCAGCCAGGAGGCGACCGCCTAAACTTTACGTACAATTATACTGGATTGCCCATAAATGCCTAAATGTGGGCCTAGTATAATCAAATCTAGCTGAGTAGGTTTATATATCTCACTACTGAACAAGGAAATTGCTGGCAATGCTGTAAAGAGACGCAGGTTACCTAAGCTTGAGCTCTGTGGTCAGAGAGCTCCTTCTGTGGTCAGAGAGCTCCTTCTGTGGTCAGAGAGCTTCTGTGGTCAGAGAGTTCCTTCTGTGGTCAGAGAGTTCCTTCTGTGGTCAGAGAGCTCCTTCTGTGGTCAGAGAGCTCCTTCTGTGGTCAGAGAGCTCCTTCTGTGGTCAGAGAGCTTCTGTGGTCAGAGAGTTCCTTCTGTGGTCAGAGAGTTCCTTCTGTGGTCAGAGAGCTCCTTCTGTGGTCAGAGAGCTCCTTCTGTGGTCAGAGAGCTCCTTATGTGGTCAGAGAGCTCCTTCTGTGGTCAGAGAGTTCCTTCTGTGGTCAGAGAGTTCCTTCTGTGGTCAGAGAGCTCCTTCTGTGGTCAGAGAGTTCCTTCTGTGGTCAGAGAGCTCCTTCTGTGGTCAGAGAGCTCCTTCTGTGGTCAGAGAGCTCCTTCTGTGGTCAGAGAGCTCCTTATGTGGTCAGAGAGCTCCTTCTGTGGTCAGAGAGCTCCTTCTGTGGTCAGAGAGCTCCTTCTGTGGTCAGAGAGTTCCTTCTGTGGTCAGAGAGTTCCTTCTGTGGTCAGAGAGCTTCTGTGGTCAGAGAGCTCCTTCTGTGGTCAGAGAGTTCCTTCTGTGGTCAGAGAGCTCCTTCTGTGGTCAGAGAGTTCCTTCTGTGGTCAGAGAGTTCCTTCTGTGGTCAGAGAGCTCCTTCTGTGGTCAGAGAGCATCTGTGGTCAGAGAGCTCCTTCTGTGGTCAGAGAGCTTCTGTGGTCAGAGAGCTCCTTCTGTGGTCAGAGAGCTCCTTCTGTGGTCAGAGAGCTCCTTCTGTAGTCAGAGAGTTCCTTCTGTGGTCAGAGAGTTCCTTCTGTGGTCAGAGAGCTCCTTCTGTGGTCAGAGAGCTTCTGTGGTCAGAGAGCTCCTTCTGTGGTCAGAGAGCTTCTGTGGTCAGAGAGCTCCTTCTGTGGTCAGAGAGCTCCTTCTGCGGTCAGATAGCTCCTTCTGTGGTCAGAGAGCTCCTTCTGCGGTCAGAAAGCTCCTTCTGTGGTCAGAGAGCTCCTTCTGCGGTCAGAAAGCTCCTTCTGCGGTCAGAAAGCTCCTTCTGTGGTCAGAGAGCTCCTTCTGCGGTCAGAGAGCTCCTTCTGTGGTCAGAGAGCTCCTTCTGTGGTCAGAGAGCTCCTTCTGTGGTCAGAGAGCTCCTTCTGCGGTCAGAGAGCTCCTTCTGTGGTCAGAGAGCTCCTTCTGTGGTCAGAGAGCTCCTTCTGTGGTCAGAGAGCTCCTTCTGCGGTCAGAAAGCTCCTTCTGTGGTCAGAGAGCTCCTTCTGCGGTCAGAGAACTCCTTCTGTGGTCAGAGAGCTCCTTCTGCGGTCAGAGAGCTCATTCTGTGGTCAGAGAGCTCCTTCTGTGGTCAGAGAGCTCCTTCTGTGGTCAGAGAGCTCCTTCTGTGGTCAGAGAGCTCCTTCTACCCGCTGGAACAGCCACCAGGTGATTGTTATTATGCCCTGGCAATGCTAGGCAGAAGCCTCACAAAACAAAATCTGGAAAGGATATACATAAAAGAGTCTATCTCTCTTCACAAGGGAGATACAGCGGGGAAGTCGTAAAGTGCTCACCCCGAGACACCGTTTCGCCCCAAAAAAAAGTGTGTTAAAAGAAGTTAAATAATACAATAAAAAACGCTTTTTTTAAAATGTTCTACGCCAAAATATAGCAAGAAAACAGTTGCAGGTCTAATCCATTGCAAGTAACATAAAAGGAGGTGATTTTCTACCCTGTAACTGTGTTCGTAGGTTGCTGTCGACTTAGTTTTCTACACTCAACTCACACACATTGACGCTGTGGTTCGATCCCCGGTACGGATGCAAACATTAGGATGTGTTTCCTTATGACACCTACTGTCCATGCTCACTTCTTAGTAAAATAGGTACCTGGGTGTTAGTCGACTGGTGTGGGTCGCATCCTGGGGACAAAACTGACCTAGTTTGCCCGAAATGCTGGGCATAACAAGGGGCTTTCTATATAGTAGTATGTCACTGATGTCAGCTGTGGTCTGCATACCTTGTACATATACTTGTAGAAATAAAAATTATTATTATTATTATTATTATTGTTATTATTATTATATTTTTATTATTATTTTTATTATGAATGTTATTATTATTATTATTATTATTATTATTATTATTATTATTATTATTATTATTATTATTATTATTATCGCTGCCGTAAACCCGGTCGAGATATCCTCTCCCTGCTTACATCGACCTCTTCAGCTCCTGGTCTCTGAACGCAGGTCGTATTCTTTACTTAGAGAGAACGAGAAAGATATATTTTTTTGGTGGCAGTTGCAGCCCCAGGTGTGATCAGTGTGAAGACAGCATAACGCAGGTGTAGATCTACCTCCAGTTGCTTCTTAGATGCCACAGTCAATACGAGGTACTAATTATAAGCCCCAGTAATGTATGGGGGTCCGAAGGGATGAGACACCTGTGACTTAACAAAACCATAGCATTTAAATTGGGTCGTATTAGGTCAAATAAGGTGGCATTAATAAGCAAAAAAAAGGAGTTAGATAAGTATGACTAAATGTTCCTCTAAAGGCAGATTAATAATTATAGAATATGTATGACATTTATTAAGAGAAACAGTGGACAAAACCGAAACAATTAGAAGATATTCTCCCATTTAGATTTAATTATGCAGGAGACAGAGCCTCTGCTAACACAGTAAGTAGTCTCTTAATGCACTGAATGCTGATAACAAATGGGTGAATGAAGCCATAGTGCCATGCTAATGAGGCACACATTCCTGTTCTGGCAGTGGATGAAACTGATGGATTTATGGTCGTGCTACATCTTGATAATATGAGAAAATAGTTCATAGATTCACCTTGAAATATTTACTCAAATTCACTCACCAATCCCAGTGCTTCCTTTTCAACAGTAGTATAATTACACTGGTGGCACTTGACCTTTGCTATCAGATGTAAAACACCTGTGTTTTGGATGTCCTAGAGGCGCACAGCACCAATGACAACATCACTTGCATCATCGTGTAAAACAAATGAACGTAAGAAATTAAGACGCTGCAAAATGGGAGCAGATGTTAACCAAATGGTTCTTTATTACTAGTCAAAGCAGAAAGATGGCAGCAATTTGTGAAAACTTTGAGAAAAAAAGATGATCATAACCCACTATGCTCAGAAATCTCATGAGAGATTTTCATTTTTTTTTTTAAGATAAGATAATAATGGCATCAGTTTTCTGCTGCTTTGAATCTACTGATTTCTGTCGTCTTACGTGGTCTAGGAAAACTCCGTCACTTTCCCAAACTCACATTTTACCAGAGTAACTATGAAAATGTCATTAACCAGGCATTCAAAGAGAGCCATTAGTTGCATAATGTAAGAGTGCCATGTCTGGATCACAACCAGGTCATCCCAATAGAATTTAATGCCAGCCAATTCTTACACCACCTTAAACATAATACACTGAAATGAAACTGGCACATTGCACATTCCAAATGGCATGATCTTGTAGCTAAACAGACTCACATGCACAGTAAAGGCAGATGAATTGTTCTTAAATTGTAAACAAAAGCCTTGGAATATAAAAATCTGACAACTATAAACCATACCACGGGTGGGGTTCGAACCTGCGGTCAGAGAGTCTCAAAACTCCATTACCTCCATTACCTGTGCCAAGTGTCACAGGTTTTATGGATACAGAAAAAGGTAACAATTTACAGTATCTGAACCCTTTTACATTAAATAAAATGACACGCATATATAATATGATTATGCAAACATCTGCCAAGTGTTAAAAACAGGAATTATATCAATATTTGTACCTGTCACCTGTAGTCAGTTCTGAGTCCCCCACGGCCCGGTTCAGACCCTCGTTAAGCGCAAAACTGGTTCTTCTGCAACATACGTTAATTACATGGCTACTTTTTCCAACATTTTGAATATATTTAGTTTGAGCTGTTAATGTAGCAACTCCCTCAATTGCGAGAACATGATTGTGAAAAGGTCTATAAAGAGCTTGTGGTTATTCACCTTCCTGGAACATTGTGTCCCCTATGTTGAATTTCTCGTTAATTCACGTTTAACTAGCTCGTTAAGGCCTAACCACATGCGCCTCTATAGACTTTCCACTACACTTGTCATATTAAAGTCCCAATAGACTGTTTTATTAGATTTTATTGTATAAATAATATATTCTTATATTCCTAGTTTTTCCCCGGGGAAATTTTGTTCCCCTTTTCCCTTAGTCTCCCCTCCTAGCAGGAGCCGCCCAGCAGACCTGTCCTAGGATCCCCTTTACTGGTGGTGGGAGGGGTTCCTGCTGCCTCCCTCCATCACCCTCCTCCACTTCCTCCCTCCCCCTCCCCTCACACACAATTTCCCTGCCATCACCGTGTTAAAATATCATCACCCCCTCTCCACTACCACCACTCCATCCCACTACCGCCCCATCTCCCAACCATCATTCCTTCTCCACCACCACCATCACCACACATCCCCTGCCATAACCACTACCTCCACTACTAATACCACTCCATCTTAAAACCACATCACCCTGCTAACACCCCCCCAACAATTCCCTCTCCGTCACCACCTGCCACCACCACCCTCCATCACCACCTGCCACCACCACGCCCACGTCTGCCCACTTGCAACCTACCTGACTCTTTATGCAGATTTTTCTCAGATTAATTAGTCATGATGCAAATTAAGATTGTTTCCAAATTGACAAGATGGGAGGTGCGTTAGGTGGTTGTGTAGGTGTTGTAGATGGTGGTGGTGTTGTAGGTGGTGGTGGTGGTGGTGTTGGAGATGTTGTACGAGAGGTGGTTGGGGGTGGTGTAGATGGAGGTGGTGGTTGTGTTGATGTTGTGGAGGTTGGTGATGGTAGAGTTGTACGTGGAAGTGGTGATTTAGGCAACGGTGGTGATGTAGGTGGTGGTGGTGGTGATGTAGGTGGTGGTGATGGTGGTGATGTTAGAGCAAGGCGGCAGGACTCACTCCTCCCCGTGTCTCACTATCTTAAGCTTGCCCTTATACCTCCTTTACAGATTCTAGGCTGTATTTTGGCCCATCCAAGAGTAAAGCGGGTAATTATTATTGCCTGACCCTGCCTCCTCCATGCCTGGGTCACCTCCTCAGCCTCACCCAAAACTTACAATGTTTACCAGAAAATAGAAGCAATATATAGATATCTTCACGTTAGTTTGAAATTAAAATTAAACAACATTGTAAGAATTATATAGTACAAATGACCTACCCTTGACCCCTACGTCCTTCCCAGGTCAATACAGGTCAGATCATTAAGATTTGAATTACTGGAGAGATAAATATTAATTGGGTGGGTAGAAGGTGACCCAGGTTCGTGTCTCGTACTGTTGTGGGTGTGTCCACCCATACCCTCCACACCCGCGCCCACACTCGCCCCTGATCCCTAACCCTCGGTGCTGGAGCTGTAGTCCAACTGCAGTTGCAGACGTGCCTCAAGAATGTCGTAGAAAGCATATCAAATGCCGCTCTCTGTATGAAAGAAAGAATCTTCGTAAATAATTCAGCGTTTCCTTCAATGATTTGTTAAGTCACATTTTGAACCTTTACGTCACACCTGGAACCTTTAAGTCACACCTGGAACCTTTGAGTCACACCTGGAACCTTTGATGTCTCTCAGCGCTGATTAACAAAGATGCTCTAACTTTTGGGTTTGATCTGGTGTTAATTTGTAGAGTACAGTGTCCACAGACTAGTTTATGGCCGTAGTTATTCCTAAACATAAATATAATTGACAGTTCCAACTGGGCGTCGTTACCGTCAGTCCTGGACCGTTAAGCAGTCGCCAGCAGTCCAGGAAGGACCAAATATCGTCCAGATGTCACTTCCAGTTACTGGATTTGTCGCGGATTCTTCCAGTCACGGTACTGCGGATTCTTCCAGTCACGGTATTGCGGATTCTTCCAGTCACGGTATTGCGACTTTAAGCTAAAACACCAATGAATCAATGTCATGTCTGCAGCACAAGAGGGTAAACAGCCGGGTGTCAGGTATTGGGCATGAGGAGTATATGGGCGTTTGGGCGTGGTGGTGGAGGGATTTGGGGGCACGCCTGGGCGTGTAGTACTAGCGGTTGTGGCATCGTGGTGGGCAGTGCCCCGTGTACAGGCAGGCTTGTACAGTAGTGTCGGCTAGGTGGTCCCCACCCTACAGCACATGCTCCTTAGTAATTCACTAATCCTCTAGCTAAATTGCATTTTGCATCTGTGTTGATGAGAAAACACCTGTTTAATCATAAAGGCAGATTTGGTTAAATTATAGGATTATACAAGATCCAGTTGGTAGAACAGTAGACCATTCAGCTATGTTAAAATTGTCATGCATCTATGTTATAATGAGATTCTATGTGACCCTGTGACATACTAGCATCGCACCATTTGTCCTGACCATGCATGCTGACCCCTGGTAGAGGCGGGTGGGCAGTGGGTAGGCCAGCTTCATGCCCTAGTTAGCTTTGGGTAGTGTGGTTTTTCTCTGGCTCATCTGTCGTCTGCTGCTGGTGGCTGCCACACCGTGTACTAATCCCATCCACTGTTCTTTCCACAGACAGCGGACTGCCAGGTAGTACAAGGTTCCACTATTCACTGTCTCTTAACCCGCCACCTTCAGCTACTAACCCACACACACACTATCTCTCTCCTGGGCTTATCAGCCTCCTCTACAAGGGCTGACGACCATTAATGCTTTGCCTCTTCCCTTCAAATCCCCATCTTCCTTTTCCTCTCTTGTAGATTATCCCAATTTACTTTTCATCTCAATTTCTCACTTTCCATTTCTTCCCTCGTAAATCATCCCTTTCTTTTCTTTCTCAGTGTCTCTAATTCTCTCTCAAGCTTCCCTCTTTCCCCCTGTAGTTCACTTATTCCTGTTTCTAATCTTTATTAGTTTTCCAGCTCTGAATGCAGATAAATGGCTCAGAGAACCGACAAATTGATAAATTAAACACATATGCAACAATTGGGAATCTTTATTGAAGAAACGTTTTGCCACGTAGTGGCTTCATCAGTCCAGTACAAAGATGAGTGATGAAAATCAGGAGGAGATTGAGGTAATCAGTCCCTCAGCCTAAAGTCAATGTAAACAGTCCATCAATCTTAAAAAGATTGTTTACATCGACTTAAAGCTGAGGGATGATTACCTCAAACTCCTCCTGTTCTTCACCACTCTTCTTTGTATTGGACTGATGAAGCCACTGTGTGGCGAAACGTTTTCTCAATAAAGATTCCTAAGTGTTGAACATGTGTCAAATTTCTCAGCCCTGACTGGTCAGACGAGCAGTTAAATCTTATACTCTGACACATGAAGCACTCCACTCTAAAGTCTTCCACACGACTCTTCATGTCCTCCAACCTTTTCCATTTTTTCTCATGTCTGTAGTCTGACTTTCATTACTTCCCTGCCATTTGCAGGGTCTCAGACCACTTCCCTGCCGTCACAGGGTTGTGTGGTCATGGTCTCAGACCCCTTCCCTGCCGTCACAGGGTTGTGTGGTCCTGGTCTCAGACCACTTCCCTGCCGTCACAGGGTTGTGTGGTTCTGGTCTCAGACCACTTCCCTGCCGTCACAGGGTTGTATGGTTCTGGTCTCAGACCACTTCCCTGCCGTCACAGGGTTGTGTGGTCCTGGTCTCAGACCACTTCCCTGCCGTCACAGGGTTGTGTGATCCTGGTCTCAGACCACTTCCCTGCCGTCACAGGGTTGTGTAGTCCTGACTTACAGAATCCAGTCTTTTCCCTTTTCGTCCCATGCAACGACTCTGTCCAACCTCCCTCACCCATTCTCACCCTCGTCTCTCACCCATTCCCACCCTTCTCCCTAACCCATTCTCACCCTTCTCCCTAACCCATTCTCACTCTTCTCCCTAAACCATTCTCACCCTCCACCCTCATCCATTCTCACCCTCCTCCCTTATCCATTCTCACCCTCCTCCCTCATCCATTCTCACCCTCCTCCCACATCCATTCTCACCCTCCTCCCTCATCCATTCTCACCCTCCTCCCTCACCATTAACACCCTCCTCCCTCACCATTCCCACCCTCCTCCCTCACCATTCCCACCCTCCTCCCTCACCATTCCCACCCTCCTCCCTCACCATTCCCACCCTCCTCCCTCACCATTCCCACCCTCCTCCCTCACCATTCCCACCCTCCTCCCTCACCATTCCCACCCTCCTCCCTCACCTATTTCCAATAACCTGGTAATTTTAACTTTTAAGTTTTCTTAAACTCAGAAAAAAAGTGTCTGCATTCATTCATTGGTTAAAATATCTATTGATTCTCCCCTCTCCTTACCCCCTCCCTCCCCTTCCCCTCACGTCGAATCCCTCATTACCCCTCACTCAGTGTTGTGTCTTTGCTTCTGTCTCGCTTATCAGATTAATGTTTCTCTTATTCATTATCTCTCTCTCTCTCTCTCTCTCTCTCTCTCTCTCTCTCTCTCTCTCTCTCTCTCTCTCTCTCTCACTCTGTTCTAGTACCTGTCTACTGTACCAGGCCTCTAAACCTGTACCTGTCACCTGTACCTCTCACTTGTACCTCTCACTTGTACCTCTCACCTACAACTGTCCCATTGTCTGTCTCTTGTACCAATCTTACTCACCGTCACTTCCTTTTATAAACAGTAAGTTACGTGTGTGTGTGTTAGTGTGTGTGTGTGTGTGTGCGTGCGTGCGTGTTTGTGTGTGTGTGTGTGTGTGTGTGTGTGTGTGTGACAGCCTGGCCTGGTGAAACCCTGTGTAAAAAAATGGCAGATCTGGACCACAGGTAGCGGACGGAGGGTCGAGCCTTCACCTGGTGACTTATACGTCCTCGGGGCTTCATGAGAAGCTTGCAACTGAAGTGCAACATTATCCTTTATCAATGACGTGTGCAGTTTCATATTGCAAAATGAGGGTTGTCAAGAATCTCCTTGTTTACTAAGATGTTTAGTGTAAGATGTTGGTAAGATGTTTAGTGTGAGATCTTTAGTGTAAGATGTTGAGTATTAGTTGTTGGTAAGATGTTTAGTGTAAGACGTTGGTAAGATGTTTAGTGTAAGATGTTACTAAGATGTTTAATGTGAGATTCTTAGTGTAAGATGTTTAGTGTGAGATTCTTGGTGTAAAATGTTTAGTGTAAGATCTTTAGTGTAAGATGTTGAGTATTAGTTGTTGGTAAGATGTTTAGTGTAAGACGTTGGTAAGATGTTTAGTGTGAGATTCTTGGTGTAAGATGTTTAGTGTGAGATTCTTGGTGTAAGATGTTTAGTGTGAGATTCTTGGTGTAAGATGTTTAGTGTAAGATGTTGGTAAGATGTTTAGTGTAAGATCTTTAGTGTAAGATGTTGAGTATTAGTTGTTGGTAAGATGTTTAGTGTAAGACGTTGGTAAGATGTTTAGTGTAAGATGTTGTTAAGATGTTTAGTGTAAGATGTTACTAAGATGTTTAATGTGAGATTCTTAGTGTAAGATGTTTAGTGTGAGATATTGGTAGATGTTTAGTAAGATGTTAGTGTAAATGTTGGTAAGATGTTTTGAATGATGTTTATAAAGATATGTTTTATGATGGCTGTTATATATATATATATATATATATATATATATATATATATATATATATATATATATATATATATATATTATATAATAATTTCTTGTATTGTGTCGGTCAGGTCAATGACCGGGCCTCAGAGATGACTCCGGGAAGAGACTACAGGTAATTTACAGGTATATTTGTGTATGTTTGTGTGTGTGTGTGTGTGTGTGTGTGTGTGTGTGTGTGTGTGTGTGTGTGTCCAGATCTAGAATACGAGGGCGAGTTTTCTATGGTAGTTAAGGGTATACAATTCAGTGCCTTATTTACTGTAATCTTTCTTCCCTTCCCCTCATTATCTTACTTTCCTTTACCCTCTGTACTATTACTCTATCTTTACCTCAGTCTTGTGTAGGGGTAAGTATCTCCCATACCTCATCCTCTCACTCGTGGCACTCTCATACCTATCCCCTAATATCCACCCTTTCTCCTTCATAGGTACCAGGGGTGCCTGACTCTCCTGACTACACTTGCTGGCTCTTGCCTACTCACTTTCCTCACCTTAGATTAGTGTACCAGAGTTTTGTTAACACAAGTATTGATTTTTTCTTTTAAACCATAGTGCCCATTTTGGAATGTGTATTCTACTGCCACAATTTTGCATGAAAACTCTGGCAGATTCACAATGTTTTTCTTTTTCTCTCGTGAGATTCTCTATCCAACTGAAAGTAACATTCTAGAATGACAATGAATTTCTATGAGACTTCTTGTAGCGTCTCTTAGGGACCCTTCTTGTATAGTCTTGGTAACACTCCTGCTTGTTGCATCACTGGAACAACCTCCTGCCTGTAGATGTTGACGAGATGATTCTTCGTAAATTAACCCTTAAGTAGATAACGAGGAGTAAGACTTGTAAATCACAAGTGACAGCTGATCATCCTCACCATAGCACACTCAAGGTCATTCATACATCATGTTATTCATACAGGTTAACACATTCTCAAAACATTCTCACACATTGCCTAAAGGGCAAAGTGTGATGAGGAGAGAGAGAAAGAGAGAGAGACTCACTCAAATTCCCTGCTAGTAACAAGCGAACACTCTTGTAAACAATGTAAACAAGCGGGCAGAGAAGCGACGGCACTACAGAAGAAATTACATAATAATGAAATTTACTGAACATCGTATAGTAAGTAATGAAAGTGGAATGGAAGACAGATGACGAGACAGCGATGTAGTTAGAAAGGAAACGTCGAGAGCCAGAAAGAAAATATATTATTGTGAGAAGAGACTAGAAATGACAGTGGCGGAGACTGGTTCACCAACAGAGGCAAAAAAAAAAATACAAAGAGAAAAGGCACTGTGGAAATAGCGAGATCGTTCACAGGTTAGGTCATAACAAGACATATTAAAGCCAGCAGAAAAGTCGGAATGTTATGTATGAGGGAGAGAAGAGAGACTGAGAAACAATGTATGACAAAACGGTAAAAGTCCTACAACAGATTACTACGCAGTCAAAACATGCAGGGGCATCTCATGCAACAGAATGTATTGCAAACATAAGGTAATGAAATCTCTCGGCCTCAGTTGGAAGACTTCAGAAGAGCGATGAGGATATCAAGTATTTCACTGTGGGTTCATTAGGATTCGTTCCAGCAAAGCTGGAATGAGAGAATGCCTGAATGTACAATAATGATTCAGGGAACCAGAAGACAAAACAGAGTGAGATGGAGTACCAGGAGACGGTGGAGGAATTTATACTCAGAAGAGAAGGAAATCGGAGCAAGAGATAGAGCCTGTGGTTTACCCACAGTAGCAGAGACTAATGGAGAGTAGAAAATTAAAATAAGCAGGAGAGCCAAAAATGGATACGCACGGGCAAGAAGACAAGCAGAGAGCCATCTTAAAAAAAAGGACATTGCAACGAAAGCTAAATCTGAACCGAGACTGCTGCACATTCACATCAGAAGGAAGACAACAACAACAGGCCAGGTAACAAGACAAAAAAAATAAAAGGAAGGAGGATAACTTGCGAGGAATAACAAAGAAGTCTGTGAGAAGCTAAATATATAAGTTAAGGAAGCGTTCTGGGTGGAAACAAGAACAATTGAGGAAAGTCACAAAGAAAGGATACAACAACGACCACTGGACACCATACACACATCAGGGAACGAGGTGGACGGTCTGAGCTGGATACCTCAAAGGCGATGGGACTGGACAATGTCAGAATGGGTTCTGCGAGAGGGAACATTGACCTTTCTGAACCATTAAGTCAGATCTAAAAGCCTATGGCACAAGAAGCACTACCTACGATCACAGGTGCCAGACCCTAATGTCTCATGCAAGATAACAGTAGCAACAGGTGTGTGTACAGGAGCCTAGGAAAGGGAGGAAGGGTAGGCGAGGCTCTACCAAGGTTCTCTTAATTATAGGAATCTTGGTGTCGTGTCATGTTTCCATGGCAACATCCCACGCTCGATACACACATGACCAATACCAGTCACGGACACATACATGACCTACATCCGCCACTCATCAGCTGACCCACATTCCCTGTCGTGGCCCAGCATAGTGCCAACGACTACCACCATCTTCTGAAGTGTTTTTAAACACCAATATCTTGATGCTGCGCCCTCGTTATACTGCTGGGACCACTAACCGAGTCGGATCTACACACACACACACACACACACACACACACACACACACGCCCCGATGGCATGGTGGCTAGCGCTCTTGCTTCACGCACGGAGGGCCCGGGTTCAATTCCCGGCGGGGCCGAAACATTTCGAAGTGTTTCGTTACACACACACACACACTCACACATACATACAACAGGCCTAGTGTCTAATCGACATGTGCCTAGGACAAAATGGTAACTAACTAACTAACACACACACATACACACACATTTATTTAAATAAGTTTTAATAATTTTATTTTTTCTTATTTAAGTTAAATAATAATTTAAATATGTTATATTACTAATTTTCTTTCATTAGATCTTTATATATATATATATATATATATATATATATATATATATATATATATATATATATATATATATCACATGTGCTCAAAGCACATATATTATAACACATGATGTGACATGGGTGACAGCGATGTGACCTGACAGGGATCCATTACCTATTGTGACCTGAGAGAGGTTCACGGTACAAGTAACAATACTCTCACTTTAGTCTCACAAGCGGAGAGATTATACAGCAAATCTTTGGAATAGCTATGGGTAACCCTCTGCCACCTGAGTAAAACACTTTAAGACTAAAATAATAAAGAATATTGGTCTTGGTCTCATATGGAGTGACTAAGGTCCTAGGACCGAAACATTGCAAATAAAACACCCCATTGTTTGCATTTTGGGTCTTTTTTTTCCTTACACTGACCTATTTTTTCCTAACACTTTTTTTCCTTACTCTGACCTATTTTTTCCTTACACTGCCCTATTTTTTTCCTTACACTGACCTATTTCAATAACTTTACCCCATTAATGCTAAGTGTAATTATACCCCCAATAATTGCTGTTTCGGTATCATTCTGTGAAATACCATCGAGTCAAGAATAATCAAGCTCAATTAGAATGATATTCTCAACATCTGCCACAGTTATACACTAACTCGAGTGGCACTGATTCAGTGTCTTGAGCTGCGAATCCCTCGTGAGGATTCTCAGCTCCAGGTCACTGGACCAAGTGCCCCTCGCCAGCATAAGTACCCCTTTAAAGAGGGAGGTCGAAATGCTCTTGAGAAACATGAGACAGAACACAGTGTTCTCTCTCAGAGTGGACACAATAACACTGGACAGGTGAACATATTGAACACTGTCCTTAAAATAGCGTCAATTTAGAGTTAGATTTTCTTTAAAAGAAATAATTTTTTGATTTTCGTAATTTTTTTTATTTATTTTTTTTAAGTTTTGTTAAGATTTTTATATATTTCAAATAATTTGTAATTATTATTACAAATAATTGGTGGTAAGTGGAGTGTAGGTGAGAAAAATAATATAACCTTCCACTGGAAGTTAGTGTTAAGTGGAATGTAGGTTAAATTAACAACAGACGTTTCCACTGGGCGCAGTAGCTGGTCGAAACAGCGTGCTGCTGCTGCTGCTGCTGCTGCTGCTGCTGCACACAGTAAAGACGACACAGCTTGCAGAGCAAACTTTCATTGTGACAACGTTTCGCTCTATGTAGATATTTATTGCGAAACGTTCTCACAATAAAAACGTGTTCTGCACCTGTCGTTGTTGACTCAGCGTCTAACTCCTCGACAATCAATTATTATTATAATCAAATAGAAGCGCTAAACCACAGGGGTTATACAGCGCTGCAGGTTATTGTAGGATGCAGGGAGAGTGGGTTGTAAGAGGGAGATGGACGATTAGTAGGGTATGGAGTGCTAGATGACGGTGGATTGTGCAGGGGTGGAGGGTAGCAAGAGATCGAGGTAGAAGGGACTGGGGAGGTGCTAGAGGTATAATCTTCAGAGTTTGTGTAGTAAGTCAGTTTCTGTCAAAAAGTCAATGAGAGAGTCAGGATTAAAGGAGGGGCCATCTGCAAGAAGGGAAGGTAAAGAAAGGGCCGCAGAGCGAAGACGTCGTTGGAGGTAAATTCTGCGTGCTCGTTGATAGAGTGGGCAG